>JAXGGA010003415.1:0-103168 GCA_038373865.1 Uloborus plumipes
CCCTAATCAAGTTGGGAAACTAAACCCCAATTAAGTTGGTGGCCCCCTTAAAACCTAGTTTTTCCTACTCAATTTGGCACCAAACTTGCAAATAGTTCTGTACCTCAGAACCAGACTAACGTAAGTCCATTTTCGTCATTTTTCAGTAGAGGGGAAAAACGATGTATTCGACAATCGTTTTTCCCCTCTACCGAAAAATGACGAAAATTGACTTACTTTAGTCTGGTTCTGAGGTACAGAGTTTATGATTAGCAGAAATAAATAGCAATTAAAAGGGCAAAGTGAAACATATTTCAAGATACATCGATGTTTATCCCCCGTGCTCGTGCTACCGCTATCATAATATAATATTTCAAAATCAGTAAGTAATTTTAAAGTGAAGTCGAAAGATAAATTTAATTTAACGCTAAGTATTTAAGTTTGGCTCCTTTCACAAAATTTCGACATATTTTAAGACATAATGTTTTCATAAAAGGGCATGAGTTCAAATAATGTTTGGGCCAAACATACTTTAATATGTTTTCTATTTTGATTGCTACCTATTTTTATTTTCTTCATGGTTGCACTATTCGCGTGGTTTTCTCGTAAAATCAAAATAATAATCATCAAACATTTTAAAAGGAACTAGCTGCCAGGGCAGCTAGATTAGCTTCCTGCGGCATGTTGATGCATAACGTCCCCCCTCTCTAACTTTTACCTCATTCTGAAGTTATATTATTTGATATAATTTAATGTTCATTCGATTTCAAGACATACCACGCACGTGGCCCGGCGTTGCACGGGCACTTCGTGCCTTGAAAGTAGTGAGAAAATTTTCAAGAAAGTACTCCCCGCCAAGGCGGCTCGCTAACAGGCGCTTCACGCCTTTAGTTGTTTCCTATATAAAAAAAAATCATTCGAATTATTGAGATGCTTCGCGCCTTCAAGATGGTGAGGAAAGTTTCAGTAAGTTCAGCTCGCTCAAAGAAAAAAAGCAGACATAGATACTCAGTTTTTAATATAAGTAGATGGCTTTTCAACAAATGAATGTTTCAAAATATTACAAGTAGCTAGCGATAAAAATTCTACGTAAGTGGCCCGCTTATGAGTTTCGTGTTTGATTTAGTTAAGCCTTCATTCAAAATTCTCATTATCATTGTTATCACTGTTTCATAGCAACGACGGTTTGCAAGAATGGATTACATATTTATCATTTATTAGGCTTAATCGCTTTAAATTTGACTACTTATTAATTGATATCTTCGTTAATTAAAATCGTATAATCATATAGATTGAAACTAATGAAGCCTGAAAAATTATCTATCTATCGGTACCTGGTTCGACTTTCAGTTCAGTGGCGTTCAGGAGAAAGAAGCGTGACATAGATAGAAAGAAAGATAGAAAGAAAGATAGTTAGAAAGATACTCAGTTTTTAATATAAGTAGATTATAAAACTCAGTTTTCTTGCTTAAACAATTTACATTTAAAGTTTTTTTTTTTTATCAAAGAAACTTTTTTTTTTTTTAAATTTCTTACGTGAAATTAAAAACAAAGAACATATTTATTCAAATTTTGTTCATTGAACTGCTTCGTTTTACTATGCTACATTTTGTTTCCCATTTCAAATATATTTTCTTTACTTTATTTTATATTTCGTTTATTTTCTCAGTCCTTCACAAGATTTACGATAGCAATAAATGCATCTCTTTTATTCCCCGAAGAATTGCTTTTCATTTCTTGTTCTTTCTGGCTCAGTTCGCTTTCAAAACTTTCGATAAAAGCAGAAGATTCTGAAATGTTTTTGTAGCAATAAAGTTGCATGCATTTTAGCGTTTTTTTAATCAAAATACTGTTCGAAAAAGTAAAATTACTGTTATAAAATAAAATATACCGTTTGATTGAGATTTGACAAGGTACTTCTGGAAAATGTATGGGTAAATAAATAAATTCCTATCTAAACAAATATGCATAACACAGGTATTTTCAAATTATAATTGGAGATAAGACACTTGACACTAAATATATTATAACATATTTTTGGAAAAAAAAATAGAACCGACTTCAGTTGGAAATTACTCTAAAAAGTAAAAAATAATTTTTTTCTTTGAACGCCATCGAAACTACTTTTAAACATAAGTTTTGAAGTCGGCGCAAAAACGATAGGTAAAATGATATTTAACCATAATTTGCCAACATTTTTCAGAGAAACCGTTGAAAATTAAAAGCAGAATATGTGTACCATTACATGAATGTGTGGTAATCAATGAAATGTATGCAAATGCTCTTGAAGAACATGAATCCATTAAAATTTATATCTACAGTTGAATTGTAGTTGCATATGATTCTATACATCGTTTTTGCGCCGACTTCAAAACTTTAAAAGTAGTTTCAATGGCGTTCAAAGAAAAAAAATATTTTTTACTTTTTAGAGCAATTTCCAACTGAAGTCGGTTCTATTTTTTTCCAAAAATATTTTATTTCATTCTTTTTAGTGCAAATGCACTTAAAATAATTAAAATATAGTAAAAAACTAAAAATTACGCTTTTAACTAAAGTTCAAAATAAAATTTAAATTCAGTTGAATTTCATGTTTGATTTAGTTGAGCCTTCATTCAAAATTCTCATTATCATTATTATTACTGTTTCATATCAACCACGTTTTGTAACAATAAATTTCATATTTAATCATTTAGGACAAATCGGTTTAAATTTGACGACTGATTAATTGATATCTTCTTTAATTAAAATCGTGTAGTTACATAAATTAAAACTAATGAAACCTGAAAAATTATCAATCTATCGGTATTTGGTTCGACTTTCAGTTCATTGGCGTTCAGAAGAAAGAAGCAGGACATAGAAAAATACTCAAATTTTAATATAAGTAGATATTTCAAAACAATGTTATCAGCATTACATGAAGATAAAAGACCATAGAAATGAATTAATCCAGAGAAGCCTTATATTCAAAATTGTCATTATTACGATTACTGTGATCCCGATTTCTTTTTCGAACGATTTCTGCAGGTTCCCGTTATCGAACCAGGGCCACGAGAGGATGGGACCAATCGGAAATCAAACCCTTTCAAACAAAAAAAAAAAAGAATTTTTGAAATCGGTCCAGGCGTCTTCGAGTAATCTCGTAACATACCAAAAAAAAAAAAAAATTCTCCGACGAATTGTATAACCTCCTCCTTTGTTGAAGTCGGTTAAAAATGATACCAACAACGTCTAACTCTGCATTTCATTTCAAATTAGAGTGACCCGGGAAAACTCTTGAACAAAAAAGGCAAACATCTATTTTGTGTCAAACTTGTAGTTCGGAGTTTCAATTTTTGGTAAAAGTGTGATTTCTTTTTATTCAGCTCTTATGCTACTTTATTTTGCTTAAAAGACAAAAAGAATAAATAAAATTTCAAGTTTTCAGTGATTAGGAGTTAATATTGGGTACAACTTTCCTTAATCATTTATGAGACAACTAATTATCACTTTATTTTCTGAGATAGCAGTTTTAAAATCCACAACAGTAATTCAAATACATTGAATGGAATGAGCAACTAGCAAGTTAATGTTTCTGAATAAATAAGTTAAGTTAAAATAAAATATCTGATCTGCATGTCTTTAAATCCTGCTAATTAATTATTTATTTCTATTTATTGTATTTCTTAGTATTCTTCTTTTTAAGGAGTTTGCAGTGAATAAAAATTGAGTTATCTTATACATTCAAAGCTTTTGATTTAATATTTTTCTAATCATATTTACTACAAAAATGAACATTATTATCATTTACCTAGGGATAAATAACTCCACTGACAATTAAGGACAACATTTGACACACCTCACTGTAATTAATTTTAATATATTTAACAGATGTGGAAGCACTGGTTAAAAGCCAACACTAAAGCTTTAGAGAAGAAGGATGATGATCCTTGTAAATACAAACTAATCTGGTAACCTATTATAGAAATGAAAAGTTTAGTAGGCAGTTTGCAAAAATGTATAATAATACGTTTAACATACTTACAATAAGCAATATTTTGTATACTTATTTTACCATTTAATGCTTTATGCAGAAAACTAAGCAGCACCTTACAGTTTATTAGTCATACCGAAGTAAAGAGATCTTCCAGACTATATTAATTAATTTATTTAAACTTAATTAAAAAAAATAGCGAATAATTCTTATTCCAGTGCAGTTATGATCATTAATAATACGTGTTCCTGTGGGTGAAAATAATAATTTTTAAACTTCTAGAAACATTTTCTCTTATCTCAATAGCATTGATAAGACGGAAAACTTAGTTTTGGCATTATATTTGTCTTCGTCTTTCATGAAAAGTGTTTATCCTAGAATTTTTAGCACTTAATGATGACTTTTTGGAGATATTTTTTGACTGATTCCACCAAAAAATTGTAAAGATTACAAACTTTTTAAACCTATGATGGTTTAAAGGAAAGCAATATACCATCTGCGAAAATTTCGATTGGGTGTCAATAGCGATTACCATTTTCCATGCAGTTAAACTTTTTCTGATCTAAAAACTAATATTGAAATTTTATCAAACAAAAAATCTATTTATCGGCTTAAACCAAAAAGAAAAAAAAAAATACAAGAAAAAGTTCAAAAAATAAATCAAGCATTTGAATGAAGATGGGTATTTAAAGAGATGAAAAAATGCCATCATTAATACCGCAGGGCGTCAAAATTCTTTTCCCCTTGTGTTTTTGACCATTCGATGGCTTATTTTGCTATCGAAAGGGAATTAAACGTCAGATATGATGAATGATCCTGCTCGTATTGATTGCTAAATTCAAGACAAACGCGTACAATTTCGATGATGAGAGGCAGAAATCGGCGTATTGGAAAATTTAATTAGGTTCAAGATAAATTATTTGACTGGCTTACCTTTTGAATTCTTGCCTTCCGGCAGAAACAAATTGGATACATCGTGTAAGTCATTTTTCCGCAAATAGATTGCGGTATCGCGGAGAATAGGCTTTGTTTGGGAAGAAATTATGTTTTGAGCGATTTACTATAGCGCGTGGCACGTTGAAGTATCGGGTATCCATCAAACATTGGATTGTCTACAAAGAGTCTAATTATTTCATCAATGGTATTTTCATTCCGTACGAGTCTGAAAAGTTTCGACATTAAACATAAAAAAAGCCATGGAAAGGAAATAATCAAGAAGTTCTTTTAGAATTAACCAAGCTTAGTTTCCCGTGCAAAAAAGCAAAAAAATAAATAAATAAATAAATAAAAGAATAGTCTAATGAAAATAAATCCTATTTTATATATATATTTAAAAAAAACATGAAATCAGTCTTCATGTAAAGCCAGAAATTTGTTAGTTTTTTTAAAACAAGATAATAAAAGTTGAATAAGTTTTCAATACGTCGTGAGCTGAAATAGGAAGAAAGAAACTGGTAAAATGAATTGCAACAAAACAGTTACTACACAATTAAATAATTAATGTAAAAAAGTAAAAAAAAAAAAGTCATTGCAATTCCTTATAATGAAACCTGATTTGAATCAATGAATATTTAATATCAAGTTAAAGTTTTCCTTTTCTTTTAATTTTGTAATATTTGCTCTAAAAGAAGAAATAGTTTTACGTAAAAATATTTGATTCAAGACATTTCCATTTAATTTGTAAGAGCAACATAAAGTAAGAATGAAGAGTTGGAATCCTAAAGCTTTCTGTGAAAAAAGTGGTTCACATAAGTTCCAGTTTGGCTCAAAAAAAAAAAAAAAAATGCTTTATTGCACTTGGATATTCTTAATTCCTTTCAATTGGACTCTCTGAATCAATCTCAGTTTTTATTAACGTTAAGTCTACAAGAAATTGCACTTATACTTATTTTTTCCTATGTAAAAAAAATATATACATAAATTAAGATTATTTTCAGAATTTGCACACATTTCTCTTTTTATTTTGGCGCTAAAAATGCTTTTAGTTTTAGATCATTTAGGAAAAAAGAGCCGTAAGCCTCAACTGTGCCCACTTTTAGGCTCAACAGTAAATCTTTAAACAGCAAGTAGTTTTAGTTTCAAAGTGCTAGTAAGTTCAAAATAAATTGAATTTGAAAATAATGTACTTTTTAATACCCATTTGAACTATGCATTAATGTTTTAACTTGAAGATAAAAATAGTTAACTGCAGTTAATAAGTTTTACTATATTACTACTTATTTAATTTGCAGCGGATCTGTTAACTAATAACTTGAAACACAGAAAGAAGTTATTATTTATTAAGGAGGAATCTAGGTAAAACATCGCATGTTGTTTGTTATAGCGTATTTGTAAAAATCTTAAGTTTAAGATTCTGTGATATCCGGACTGGTATTTTAAGTACAATCTTTTTTAGCGAATTTTTGATTTTTCAAATTAGATTTTGATCTAATCACTTCGATTAGTCAATATTCTAATGGTTAATATGCATTTATGAAACCTTTGTAATCGATGACATTTTCAGTTTTAGATAATTCTCCATAGTGTCCCGCTATCTTATAAAGTTCCCCTGTTAAGACTCTTGTGGCAATAAATTAAACAGAACGAATAGATAAATTAGGAATCATAAACTTCATGAAGAAATAATCACAAGTTGAATACGTAAGAAAATTCGGGAGTCATGCCGCGCCATTTTTTTTGAGCTTCTCATAAAGTACAATAGAGGATTCAAAAATAAATAAAAAATAGCATGCAGTACTCAGGTAGTTTAATAACAAATGAACAGTCCCCTATTTGAATCACGTTTGCTGTAAACAGCTTTGAATCAATAAAGCTGTTAATTCAATAAAGCTGGATTTGTTCTGTTTCGATGATTTTGTCCATAAAAGTGGTTAATGCAATAAACCACGGATTCAATTGACCGGGGGTAACTGTACAATAGGGTGGTTCACAAACCTGTGGTAAAAAAAATGTCCTAGAGGTCACGGCGGTGGCTCATTTTTTTAACCTTTATCCACCCTAATATACTGCCAAAATGTCAACCTCCTACTTAAATAAAAAGACGGTGCTCAAAGCTCAAATAGTTCTCCAGTTTTTGTCAATTTCAAGCATTTTTTGGTTGAGCGGAAAAAAAAATACCGGGTGCTTTGCTACACTAGGTGGCCAAAAGTATCCGGACACTTTCAAAAATTCACATTTTTACATATAGCTCGAGAAATAAGTGATCAATTGTTCTTTAACTTTAGTCATACAAAATATAGGCTTCACCGAACATTTCCAAGTTGAAATTAAATTACCCTTGCATTTGGGGGACGACAAGAAGGGGGTTGAAAGAAAAACCGCTTTTTGACCATAACTCTTCGAAAATAGCTCGGAATAAGCTATCAATTTCAGTAATTAATTAGCATACTATGTATAATTACTGTACAAATGTTTATGAACGTACCACTCTTACTTCTGAAGATATGAAACATTTTTGAAAAAACGGCAGTTTTATTTGAAGGGTTTTTGCTCATAACACGCAGAGTTTTTAATCAAACCTTATCACAACTTCAGGAAAGATGACAAAATACAAGAGAAAGAACATACTAAAACGGTAAATAAAAATATTAAGAATTCGATGAGATATGAACGTTAAAAGGAAATAATTTTTCACGGCGCATGCGCGAACGACAGAAATTTATAACTACAAAAATATTGTAGCCTGATTTATACTGCATCTTATAAAAAAAGTTCCAGTTGAATATCATGAAAAATGAAAAAGATATCAGCGATCTAGTGAGCTATATTTCATTGATTCGCAGACAATACATAAATAGTGTGGGTCTTTTTTTTTTTTTTTCAAAAATACGCCATCCCTTTGTACATATTCAACAATGTTAAATTTAACAAATTACGGGATGACGTATGTGAAAAGTACAAAACAACCCACATGGGTAAACATTCAATTTGGTATATACATCAGAAAAATAATTTTGGTTAATAATAAATTGAAATAAAAATATAAGTAAAATATTTACATAATGGTAATGGAAAAAATAAATAAATAAATAAATAAAATAAATGAAAAAAAGTTTTTAAAGGAATAAATAATAAAATGTATAAATAACAAAAACTAAATGAAAAAGAAAAAAAAAAAAATATATATATATATATAAATAATAAAACATTATAATTAAAGAAAAAAAAAAAAAAGAAATGTAGATAATTTAATAAATAAATAGAAGAAAGAACAAGAAAAAGGTACAGTTAATAGTATTGACGTTAAGAAAAAAATAAATAAATAAAAATAAAAATTATCCGAAAAGAAAATGCTCGTGGTCTATTAGAAAAGAAATAAGAGCAGTAATTTTCTTTTTTGCTGCAGGAAACGAATAATAGTTTTTTAAGTCTTGAGTCCAATTGCCTGTAGAACGAAGATGGAATGAAGAAGTATGAATACAATGCTGTATGTAATGTTGAGGATTTCCAGGTGCTTTGCATCTGCAGAGATCAGTATTTCTTAGGTGGAATCTTTTTAGGTACGAAGGAAATGGACCATGGCCAGTAAAGAAAAATACTTCATGTCTGTCTAAATTCAAAGGAGTAAATTTAACTTTGGAACGAATTTTATAGATTTCTCTTCCTGTAAGTTCTTGATCCCAACGTTCTTGCCAATCAGTCAGTAAGTCTTGTAATAATTTATGCTTTGCAAAACTTCTTGGAAATGGTAAAGAATATTGTTTTGTTGGTACTAATAATCCATTTGCTGTTTGATTTGCTAGAAAATCAGCTCTATTGTTTCCATCAGAGTTTGAATGACCTTTAATCCAAGAAATTTTTATAGAATGGTGATTAATAAGTTGCTGTTGGATTTCAGCTATTAATGAGCTTGTTGGGTTTAGATTACTTATTGATTTGATGACTGATTGGCTATCACTGTACATAATTGATGGTAAATTATTATGAGTTACCGCAATACTGTCCACAAAGAGCTATTTTTAAATTGAAGGTTATTGCGTCGTCGTTCAAAACCAACGTTTCAGAGGGTGTCCGGATACTTTTGGCCACCTACGTATAAGGTCTTTTTGGCCGAATAAACGAAATGTGACTACAATGCCGAATATAAATTTTCAAACTGTATACAATTTAACATTGAAAAAAAATGATCGATTGTCACCACACTATTTGTGGACAACCCCTTGCGATTTATGTTTTGCCTGCGAATGAATGAAATACAGCTCACTAGATCGCTGATATCTTTTTAATTTTTCATGATATTCAACTGGAACTTTTTTTATAAGATGCAGTATAAATCAGGCTACACTATTTTTGTAGTTATAAATTTCTGTCGTTCGCGCATGCGCCGTGAAAAATTATTTCCTTTTAACGTTCATATCTCATCGAATTTTTAATATTTTTATTTACCGCTTTAGTATGTTCTTTCTCTTGTATTTTGTCATCTTTCTTGAAGTTGTGATATGGTTTGATTAAAAACTCTGCGTGTTATGAGCAAAAACCCTTCAAATAAAATTGCCGTTTTTTCAAAACTGTTTCATATCTTCAGAAGTAAGAGTGGTACGTTCATAAAAATTTTTACAGTAATTATACATAGTATGCTAATTAATTACTGAAATTGATAGCTTATTCCGAGCTATTTTCGAAGAGTTATGGTCAAAAAGCGGTTTTTCTTTCAACCCCCTTCTTGTCGTCCCCCAAATGCAAGGGTAATTTAATTTCAACTTGGAAATGTTCGGTGAAGCCTATATTTTGTATGACTAAAGTTAAAGAACAATTGATCACTTATTTCTCGAGCTATATGTAAAAATGTGAATTTTTGAAAGTGTCCGGATACTTTTGGCCACCTAGTGTATCATTCTTGCTGATGCTTATGTTCAATGATACCCTGAATCCTAATATGGTCACCTTTTTCCCCATTGTCTCCCACTTTTTTAAAATAGCGCCCCCCTCTCCTCTTATTTTCATCAGATTTCGACAATTTCATAGATATTATTTGGAGGGAAGAAAGCATTATATTTACCATTAACATTCTTCTATAGGGCTATAGAGGTGAAAAGTTCAAAATCATAAACACTTTTCGCAAGTTATGAGACTCATGGGGGTATTTTCCCCTCCCCTCCGTAAAATATTTAACATATCATCAACAACTCATTTTCTCCAGCTTCAAAATTTTACACTTATACTTCGGTGCAACACAATAATATCGGACTGCCTTCTATGACTCCCAAATCCAAAAACTTTTTCAAGCTGTAATTTTTTTTTGAACCTTGGAAACATCGCATGTTACATATGAGTCGCACCGCAGATTTCCTTCAGCAAAGAACCTTTCTGTATTATTTATATTCATTCCAGTTATGTTCGAGCGATCACCGTGAACTGGGAAACGGATATCATATTTGGATTCAGTGGGGGCATTTTACATAAGAAACAGCAAGAATAGTGTCAGATACATTTGAAGTTCATTTTATGCCGAGCAGTGTTGTTATACTGAATTTTGCTAGAAGTTTTTAATTAAAGTCAAAAAATTTAAACTTTTTGCTATGCAATTCAACTTTCTATGTATATTTATATATAGATTTTTTAGAGAGAGAGAGACTTTTAGTATTGAATATTTTATTGTCTCAGCAAGGATAAGTACTCAATTTGCTTCAACAGCAAGTAACATAAACTGCTTATTGTCCTCATTCCTGAAAAAAAAAATCTGTTAAATTCTTGAATTATTTGAACATTTCCCCCTCAGCAACATTTTTCACCATTACTTAATTATTTTTATCTTTTTCTTTTAATTATGTGATTGATATTATATTTGCATTCTTTGGGGCGTAGGAAGAAGAATGTTAGAAAATAATCTCTAATATTCACGTTTGAAAAAAATCCAATTGTTCTGTACTACACTTGTTATATTTCACATCTTTATTCTTGCAATAACTTGCTTTTCTTTCAACTAGAATTTGATGCCAAAAACTAAATCAAACTATATTATTAACCAGAAAGGTGTCACAAGTACTTGAACAAAACTGTCCTAGTTGTTATTTTAATTTCCAGGTCGTTCCTATCTTATAAGGTTTTTCCAAGTTCAGATATTCCCAGAAGTTTTAATAGCAAATGGAGCATCTATTAATGTTCAATCTATTTGTTTTAGTGTACAAAAAGACGCTGAAATTGTAAAAAGTGTTGTACTCAGGTGTTTTTGCTCATGATTAAATGAAAAATCTCTTATATAGGAACACAAATATTTTGAGGCATATAAGAGACTGGATTTTCTCAGAAAGGCTCCCTAATTGACTAATAATACCTCAATTATATCTTTATAATCAACAAGAGTGATCATAGATTTATAAAAAGCTTACAGTTGAAGTTTCAAACTATGTGAAACATAGTTCTACTGTACTAAGTTCTATGTGCAACATTCTTTTTTTTCTTTTTTTTTTTTATTTGTTTGTTTAATTCTTTGCCAAACATTTTTTCACTTTAAAGAAAGAATAGAACTTGTGGGGAATATGATGACCAAAGTAAGCATGAAGTAAATATCTTGCCTAAATTTCAGATTAGTTCTATGCCAGACTAGCAATAATAGTTTATTTTTTGATATTAATTTTTATCATTTAATTCATTCTTCTTGTGATACTCTTAGCACTATTAGTTTAAAACTTTAAATCTGAATTTTTTTTCTCTGCATCCCACTACTTTAAAAACATAAAAAACATTTTTCACAGCTCTTTCATAACTCTATTTTAGCAAGTGTAAGTTTTGAGAATCATAGCACAACATGTAGACAAGTAGTACTGCAATCTACATTGTATGCTGCGATCTACTAAATAATCGATTGTATCAAAGGTGTTGCTATATAGATTCAAACGATTAAGAAAGTTTCCCATTGTTTGAACTAATATTTGTGCGTTGGAAAATGACAATAACTGAAAAAAAAATCTCTTCCAAGAAAATTGTCTCTAGTCTGAAAAACTCAAAAATTGTGAAAATTACGAAAAAGCGTAAAAATTAAGGGTGTTTGAGCGCCATCTTCCATTAAGAGTATGGAGCTGAAATTTTAGGAGGGTGATCTTATACATAAATGTAAAAAAAAAAATAGAGTGCGCCTTGGTCCGTAGCAAAAAAAAAAATTTGAACCACCCTACTGTACAACCTCTTTTTCTAAAACAGTACAATGCGGTGCGTCACCCTTAAAGAAATAAACAAAAAAAAAATTACGTAACTAACGGTTTTTGTGAAGAAAACTTCATAATGTTTGAACATTCTGTAATTCAGGCAAATCCGCCCAGAGAGTCTTGATAATTTTGGCGTTTTCTTTTTTGTTTTTTATTTCATTTTATTTTTAGTTAAAAAAATAAATTAATATAAAATAAAATCGTTCCTCAAAAACTGATAGAAACGTATTCTAATTAGCAATAGCGCAACAAAACAGTACACTGCTGTTTTTTAATTTATGTAATTTCCTGTCCTCCGACTAAGAAGGTATAAAAGACAGTTTATGCTCCTGTTTAGTAGGTGATGGTCACTTTACACGTTTAGTTTAAGGTGACTCAGACTGTAAAAGGATTTGTATTGATTAGTCCCTTACTTGATGAATTTTCTTCCCTTGTGCTCTGTTTTTGGTACCAGCACTTTATAGGGTAACTAGCAGGAACCGCACGGCTTTGCCAGTGGTATAAATTAAACGTTCATTTGTAAAATAATTGATATAGCAGAAAAAATAATCTATTTTAGTTATAATTCAACTATAGTTCCTTCAAAGTATGATATAAAAATCTGGTATGGACCCTACACTGCTTCCTTTTACGTGTACATTTCTTAGTAGATGCCTTAAGTGCTAAAATAGTGCTTGGAGTGAGCAAAATAACAATTCAAACATTTACATCCCTAGTTTGCCACGAAACAATTCAAAAAAATGTTTTAAAGGATTAATCTCCTAAATATCACCGATTTTAACATCATTCAGTAGATTTTTCGCAAAATATTGCCAATAACGCCAAATTGAACCTAAAGCAAAAAAAAAAAAAAAAACCCGCCAAATTTGTCGCCAACTTGGCAATATATTACACTTGGGGGCAAAAAGCTTGGCGATATATCGCCAAGTGGTCGCGCCAATTCATATCACTTATGTCTATATTGAAATCAGCATTGAATTGCCCCATAAAAGGTATAAAATACCCCATTGGGTTTATTCGAATGCAACTCCAAGGGGAGGTGCGCAAAAAAGAGCCAAAAGAGAAAATAAGAACAATTTTGTTGCTTACAGAAACCAATAGAACTCTTACCAAAGTTTAAAAGAAGAAGAAAGTTTTCTTTCCTAACTTCAAAAACAAAATAATACATTTTCCGAAACGACATATACTTTAGAAAGAACGTTGCGATATCGCAATTTAGACGGTATTTTTGTAATTTACCGAGTTTCAATTCCTTAAAAACTGAGAAAATAAAAACAGACAGCTCTTCTACTGCTCTTAGAAACTTCTAATTTATATCATTTTTAGCAGAAAATTTTAAGCTTTCGAATGACACAAAACTTGAAAATAGGTATGAAATATTTTTTTGAATTTGTACGAAAAATGAGCTAAGAATTAGAATAGAAAAAGAACGAAATAAAATTTTAGAAAACACGCTTCGAGACACACACACCCATGCTACAAACTAATTTTGTGCCAAATTTTAAGAAAATCGATCAAACGGTTTTGGCGCTACGCGGATCACAGACAGACAGGCAGACCCACATTCAGCTTTATTATTAGTAGAGATTATCATCCTATGTCTTAAACTAATGATCGGAAGGATTGTTGTTGTTAGAAAAAAAAGGAAAAAAATATAAAGTTATTAAATATCAGAAAATACTACTCTCCAGTAACGCAAAAATCAGTAACATAGCAAAGTATCACAGGATAAAATTAAGTTAATTTTTAGTAATTGTATTATATGTGGTACTCTACACAGACAATTTACTTAATTTTGGCAACTTAACCGAGCGTGTTTCCGATATTCATAGCACATGAGCTGTTTTAATGATTTCATAATTTAATTTTAGATAATTAATGAGCAAAAATTAACCATATAATTGCTAATCACGTTATACGTTGGTTAAAGAAAGCTCGTTTTGTACCTAAAATGCGTGTCCGACTGCGATATTTCTACAATTGCAGGAAATACAAGTAGTACGGCATCTTTACCAGGTACGGAGACTTTATCGTATTTTGCATGTATATACATAGTCCAGTCACATTAATGTGACCACCTGTCAAAAGCCTGATAAACCACCTTTCGCAGAGCGGACTGCTGCGAGACGTGCAAGAAGAGATTTATTTAGGGCCCTGAAGGTGTTCACTGGTAGTTTGAGCCATGCCGACTCCAATGTTGTGGCCAGCTGGGTTGATTACGCGGATGAGGATCCATGGAGCGAATAACCTGCTCGAGATGGTCCTACATATTCTCGATTCTGTTTGAATCTGGAAAGTTTGCTGGCCAGGGAAGAAGGGTAAACTCATTCTGGTGCTCTTAGAACCACGCACGTACACTGGCAGCTGTACAGCATTGTCCTGCTGGTAGATGTTATCATCTGGAGGAAAAACAATGCGAATATAGGGACGGACATGGTCCGCACAGACAGATGAGTACTTGTATTAATTCATCGTGCCTTCCACAATGATGAGTGAGCCCAGAGAATGCCAGGAAAACATTCCCCAGCCCATAATGCTCCCGTCTCCAGCTTGGACCGTTCCGGCAATGGTTGAGAGTGTTTAGTTCCAGAGGTTTCACGCCTTATACGCCAACGTCCATCTGCCCGACGGAGCATAAAACGTGATTCACCAGTAAATGCTACCTGTTGTCACTCAATAAACGTCCAGCTGCGGTACTGGTGTGCAAATTTCAGGGTTCGTCGTCGATGGACAGTAGTCAGCATAGCTGCATGAACTAATCTTGTGCTTTGGAGCCCAGACGCAGAAACGTTCACTAAATAGTAGTTTGGGGGATGATGTTGGTAGCCCCTTGGTTCATCTGGGAGGTCAGTTGTTCAACGGTAGAACGTCTATCAACCCGAACGCATCTCCGCAGCCGTCGTTCGACTCTGTCATCTATGGCTCCTGGTGCACCACATTTTCCACGTCGCTGATTTTTGATAGTCCCATTTTGCCATGTACGGTACACTTTTACCACGTTGGCAAGCGAACAGCTCAAAAACTCAGCCATTTTGGAAATGCTTCCACCCTTGGCTCGATAGCCAATGATTATGCCATTTTAAACGTCGGATAAATCGCTCAGTTTTTGCATTGCGCCAATGATAGAAATGGTTTCCAAAGCCCTCACAAACCCTTTATGCATCCTCAAATGCATTCTGCTACCAAGTGCCCTTTGTGATTGGTAATTTGACGTCGACGTCGAAAGTACGTGGTGATCACATTAATGTGACTGGACTGTGTATCATACGCAGTGATATTTTTTTTGCATGTTTCAATTACTATCTTTTTAAACATGAAGCTATAATTTTTCTTGTTTTTATAGCTTATTTTATACAACATTGTTAAATAGTCACACATGTGCGTTGCCCAATACTGCATTTATTATTCGTATTTTAACTTTAAAGGATGTGTCCAAATAAACGGCTTCTATTTGTGTAAAATATTTGATAACATAATCCCGTTTCTTTAGGTTTCTGGATGATGAAATGGTCTTATGTGAAACTCAGTGAACTTAAATAATAAATCATGCCCATAATGTTTTTGTGTTATTATCACTATGCCAGTGAAAATAAGCAATTTTTAATATTTCATGCTATTTGAGAATATTTTTACCAGTAAAAGTTGTCTATGTAAATCTTGATCACGATTCAGTGAAATAAAAATAGGAGCTGTTAACAACTACCCGAAGAAAATAGGTGTCTAAACACGTTTATATTGAAAATAACATTAGATGCAAGTCCGGCGTATAAATAAATTATTGCATTAAAAGAATTGACAAATACAACTTGGGTTGACAGTAAAGACCATAAACCGAAATACTCTTGAGCATCAGATATTCTTTTTAAATGTATTCAAGACAAACATTATGTGCTCCAAAATCTAGTTTAGAGGAAACATCTGTTGTTGAAAATTACGTTTCCGAAGGGAAAAAAAATGCTTTACTGCCGCTATTGATGGATTACTACAGGGAATGCAGATTTTCTCATTCTTAGCAGCTCTTTACTTATTTTTTCTGCAATTCAAAAGAAACAGTTTACAAAAATGACGTATGAAAAAGTACTGTCAGCATTAATATTGAAATAGAAAATAATTTATTTTAGAGGTAGTAAGGAAAACTTTTTGAAATAGCGTGATTTTTACTTATAACATTTAAAGAGCATTAAGGTAGGATATTAAGGTAACTTTGTAGCCGTCCATGGGTTTATTTCTTACAACTTACTTTAAAACAAGAAGAGTGTCAGCTTAAACCGATAAGAAAATTATTTTCAAAATAGGGAATTAATTTTAAATGCATAGATTGCAAAACTGGTCAAAATAAGTCCAGTTGAGACGTTAACAGTTTAAACGGGACAGAAAGTTATTTCTTCTTCCTCTTTATCATTTCAGAAATATAATTGGAAGCGGATATGAAATGAGATATTGAAAGAATTACCTCGCGATATCTATGCGACCTTGACTTCCTAAAAATTTTCAACTTATTTTTCAATTTACTCTTCTTTTTCAATTTGAAAAAGAGGAGTGCTTTCAGATCTGACCCACGTTTGTTGTAAAGGAATATCGGAGAAAGCGCATTTCCCAAAGAACCGCAAAATAAACAAAATAAATGACACAGCTACTTTAAACATCTATGAAACTAATTTTTCTTTAAAAAAATGAGCAAAAGTTTGTGTGAATTTTGTATGTGAAAAACGGTTTTAAGATTTGTTTACAGAAAAATGTTTTAAGCGGACAAAGAGGAATGCAAAATCCGGAATTTTTTTAACAATCTCATTACAGCGTTTTTCAGAGACCAGCAGAAAATGACGTCGGCAGTGAGATAGCGTACGAAACGGGCAACGTAAAAGCGAGATTCCACTGAATTTGAGATGTCTTGTCGTAACTTTCAATACCATGTGTATTGCCACCGTGCGTCCTGGATGTATACTTATTGCAGAAATATTTAAAATGGGGTGTAGAACTAATACATTCATGTTTGAAGTGAAAAAAAAATGAAAAAATACACAATATGACTTTTTATGTGGACTACCGGTCAACTTACTTATTTTTAGGAAGAATTACATCCATTTACAACACCACACATTTCTCTTGTAGATTTGCAATTAAAACTCGAAGAGATATTCGAGCTCAAAGTCCAGTGCAGAAAATGAGGTACGAATGTATCACTCTTTCAGTGGAATGTCCGGTTGTCTTTTTACTGAAGTGGCTATACTAGAGTAAGTGACTATATTTCAGTTCAAACGGTACTATTGGCAGTAAATGTAAGATGTAGTAAGTCACAAAAAGGAAAAAAAGAAAATATAAGTTAACTACAATGCGAAAAATAATTTTTATCGCACTGAAAATGTGCCGGAATAAGCCGGAAATCCAGGTACTTTCCTTTTTACGCGGCGTAATCACGTAATCGTCACAATAGAGGACCGAAAAATTTTGGATTTTTAATTTATTGAACAGCCAATAGAAATTCATCATGAGATGTAAACATTTCTAGCCTTGGCGGCCGCCATTGCAGTACTGCATGAACGAAAGTGCATTTGGTAAATGTTCAAAAGAGAAGTGAGAAAATACCCATTACTTAATGACAAAAAATCAAGTGAAAAAAACAAAATGGGGGCAACTAGCCAACTGCTCAAAATAAGCTTTCAGTTGAGGTTTTTAAAGTCCACTATCTCGTAATCTGTAATCATGTCAATAATTTCTGTCCTTTACGAGATTTTTTATTATTTCATTCAAACTCGGTGGGATTACGGGAATATAGTTATTTGGCGAGATCCGAAATAAATAATGGTGCTTCGGCTGCTTTACATTGTAATGGAACTTACAATTTATGACATGCTTTGCTGAGTTATTGATTGCTTAGCGAGATTGGAAATATATGTTTAACTCCGCTCGTCTATTTACTTATTTTAATTAAGCTTAAAAAAAAAATGTCCTTTGGCTGAATTATGGATCGCTTGGCGAGAATAAAACTAGCTAATGTTGTGTACTAAAGTTTTAGTGAAATGTTTCGTGTTTTGATATATACTTTCATTTTTAAAAATACCAATTTTTTTAAGATTAGCGATAAATAGTAGAGTGTGTAGGTTATTTTACGCATTAATGATTTTATTAATTTATTTAAATTAAATTTTTTAATTTATTTAAATTATGGCTTGCGTGTGTTATTTTTGACGGCGTATTAATAAAATATTTGAATACTTCATGGCTTTGAGGGTCTAATATATTTGGCAAAGTAAGTAGGCACTGATATTTTTTTTCTTTAGGTACAATAACATCCACAATTTAAAAAACTCGATACGACCACGAAAACATAGCATTGATATAAATTCATTTAGCAAAATATATAGTATAATTGTGTTCATTCAAAAAGATTAGCATCAAAGTCATTGCAAAATGTCTATTAAAATGTAAAAACTCAAAACAACAAATAATATATTCAACCATCAAATTAAATTTCATGTTATCATGCTGCATTTTCTGTATTTTTCGCCGAAACATCTACTCAACGCTGAAGCTTTTTTTTTTTTTTTTGTCCACTTTAATGCTTGTTATGTCTTCTTCAACAGCAAAAAAAAAAGCTATTTTTTTCTTGAAATAAAAAAAAACACTTTTAAGATTTAAACAATAGAAAATAATTGCAATGCTTAGCGAAATTCACAAAAAATACTGAACGGGAATTTTACTGCCCGTTTGGTTTGGTTCCATTGTAAATATATCCGTTTAAAGTGAAAATAAAAAATCGCCAAGCAAATAAAACAGGACTTGGCTCATAAAAAGCTTTATCATGATAGGTAATTCCATGCCAACTAAATTAAATCACTATTAAAGCTCCGTTATTTGTTGCCAATCTTTCAATCTTTCATCCAATCATATTATTTCGAATAATGCTTCATAATGAGGTATTTATCCCATTTTTTATCTAAATATCAAATATCCAATGAGAATGTACAGATTATTCTGCTCAGATCGCGCTTTTGTTTTCGATGCAACATATTCTGGCCAAGTGGAGCACGAGTCCGACCGAAACGCAACCGAAAATGAAAAAGAGCCATTTTACGTTCCTACCTTATTTTTCAGCTTTACGTCAATGTGGAGCAGAGCCATTACTACATAAAACACTATAGGACTTCAAGAAATTGGAATTAACCCATTAATGCCTGATTTTTTTTTCAAAAGATGTTTTGTATACTGGTTGCAAACAGTGTTTAATGGACAGGAAAAATGATTAAAAAAATATTGTGTAAAAAATAACGTTTTTATTAAAGAAAGAAAAATCGTCCCTTAAAAATTACGATTGACCCCAGAGGGTACATACTTGTTTCACTAAAATGTTTTTCTACCTACGATATAATATTTAAAAATACATTTTATAGGAGGAAATAAAATCAGCAATTAACATGAACTGGAAAGCTGGGAATAGCTTTGAAAACTTAGTTTTTCTTGAGATTGTGAACGATGTAATTTTTGATAAAGATCATATTAAAACTGCTACAGAACACACTTTACAATGGTTATGTACTGAAATCTGTTAATAACGAATTGAAACAATACCAATGTACTAATTGAACACTATTATTTGGTTGAAATGTTCATTTTGGGGAAATTCAGACCCTTTTTTGGACCGTCCTTAAAAGGGACGCTAGGCATTAATGGGTTAAAGTGCTAGAAATGCAAAAAATGACACACTAGCAGATCCACCCGTGCTCATTTTGCTAGGTATAATTAAGAACTTTGTAAATGCTATGAACAAACATAGTTCCAAAATCAAGTTTTTTGAAGAAAATGAGCATGGTTAGCAGTGGTAGAGTTGTATTTGGAATTAGGTGAGATATATATTGATATATGTTAATTTTCATATTGCTATCATCAATTCTAAAGCTCAGTTATAAGCCCAACTTCAAATCTCTATTCTTGAGAAACTTGTTTTTTTATCATGTGGTAATTTCAAGAGTAAATATATGGAAACGATTTAATATTTTGAATAGTTTTTCTTCTTAGCTGAGTTAATGGGCGACGAAATGAAGAGACGAAGTGCAAGCACATTCTTTCAGAAATTATGAGTTGCAGAAATTATGAGTTGTGAATACAATAAAATATTTTTTCTTTCCCAGTAGAGTGTTGCTAATTTCAAATTTTCAGCTCAAAAGGTAAAACTGGACTAAAATAAGTACTACCGCAGTGTCAAATAATAATAATAATAATAATAATAAGTCAAGTTTTGGTTGATTCCGAGATGATAGTTCATGCTCGAGAAAAAAACTAAAGGAGTGTAAAATATTTTGGAGATATATTACAAGCGGGTTGAAAATAAGAAAATTAAGAAAAAAAAACTATATGAGGTTTTTGTTCGATGTAAAGACAGAAATGCTAAATTTTTGAATACTTGTTTCCCCATCTCTTTTTCGGTGCACCATATTATGCAGTATGATGTTTGAAACACAGAGCAGCCTTACACATAAGAACACCATATCACATACCTGTCTGAACTCAAACTGCATTCCAGTTGCTACGAAATTCCTGTATCTTTACATAAAATTGCATAGAAAACTGTTTACTTTGCGATTTTCCTTACATAAAAGCTACATATCATTGTTACCAAATGCAGCAAATATTTTCTTAGACTAATTATTTTTACCCCCTACTACTATATGCCTTCGTTTATCTGTTTCTTGTATAGTCTTTTTCAAGATCAATTTTGGCGCTATGACAACTATATGTGACATTTTCTCGAGTTTAATTGTAACCGATACCTACCTGCCTTGTAGTGTTTCCTGCAATTATTTGATTCTCTTAAAAATGGCTCTGTCTGAGCTGAAAAACTTAATTTATACTATAGCAGTTTCAGGTTCTAGCAGAAGAATTCATTTTATCTGTTGATATTATTCAGCTTAATTTAATAGTTGCTGTGAGATCTACAGAATCGCACGAAAACCCGAAAATATATAACTTTAACGAATATTACAGAGACTCTAGCTTTGGCAAAAAGAAATCGACATTCATCTAAGAAAGTAAAGATAACTAAAGAACAGGCCCGTCATTTCAAGTTTTTCCAGGAGCGGAAAAAATGTGAAATACAATGCAATTTCATCGGAAAACTACCACCTTCCAAATGAAGGGCCTGCTATGGAACGATTATGAGTCAAAAAATGTAACAAAACAAGAAATTATCACTTAAGGAAGTAAACTAGCTAAGAAAACGAGGTTTAACTTTAATGAGAAAGGTATAACATGGCTCTGATGTTTAGAGTATGATAATTCGTTTTGCTTCATCTATTGGGGACCTTTTGCAGAGTGGTCAGAAATGGGTATAGTGTGTTGTTTCTAAGAAATAGTCAAACGTGAGATGAGTTAAGCGAAATTTAATTTGCGTTTGCTTGAATAAGTAAAGTCCTCTCTCAGATTAAGAAAACTAAACTGACGTGCTATTTTTTTATGCTAATTTTCTTTAATTGTCTCCCTTGGCACAAGAGCTGGAAGTATTTTAAGTTATTATATTGTTACAAATCTTGTAAATAGTTGTTGTTTTTCCTGCCTTGCATCATTTTCATTAGTTTTGGTTTTATCTGACGTCATGTTGCAAAAGTATCTGAAGATATCACTTTTATCACTTGTATACCGGCCCTGTAACGTTTTGTAGTTTTTACACTTGCCCTGCATTTAATAAGCGTGAAGACATTTTTCGCTCGGAGTGTTTTCTTTTTCTTTTTATTGCTAGAACTTTCTCAATGGATTATTTCAAGTTATGAATGATTTGGAATACTCCGGATTTTGCTGGAACATTATCGAAACTACGTTTCGAGTATAAATAGCTGGCCTTGAACACAGTCAGTCAGTTGTTTTCAGATTTGATTCTGGTGACTCGTTTTATTCGCTATTCGCTTGGGCGATGTTTTGCTTTTGTAATTTCTTAATTACTGTTCACGTTAGATACGTGGTGCTGAGTTACTGTTAAGAGTACAGTGTACTGTTTGCTACCTAATTGCTGGATGTTTGGCAATTGTTTCCTGCTCATACTGTAAATAGTGTAAATACTTGTAAATAAATTTATAGTTACTTCCTCAAGATTGGAATGCTCATTTAAGAAAGTTGAAGGTGCTACGGACTCGTTACAATATGTAAGGCACATGAGCTGGAAGTTTCACTGATAAAACTTAACTCAGACTATGTTAACTTGTTTTAAGTTTTTGTTCACTAATCAAAATTACTGTAATTATATTCAAGTTTAGAAGTTACCTATTTCCTATGTTATAACGTTGTGCGGAATAAAATAAACAGAAACAGGGCACTAATGGTTTTAAAAACAGTTCACTTTGTGCGCAAATGAGTAAAAACCAAAAAGCAATGTCTAAATTTCACAAATAGGTCAAATTAAAATTGGCAAACATGTTTCAAAGGCATAAAGCCTCCTTCTTCAGTGCTTTTTCCCATTCAGTGTGTCCCATTTCTTGCTTGGCACTGAAGAAGGAGACTTTATGTCTTTGAAACATGTTTGCCAATTTTAATTTGACTTATATGTGCTTTTGGACGTTGCTTTTTGGTTTTTACTCACTAATGGTTTAGTTTGAATTATACTAATAATCTTGTTTTATCTCCGATTTTTACACCTTAAAGTTTCAATAAATCAAGATAGTACGTCTCTAAAAGTATGTAAATATTTAAATACTTCAAATTTTAAGTTTATTTAACAACAATACAGCAATTGTAGCTTAGAAACATTCTTAAATTTAGTTCGTTTTTTACTACCACAATATGCTTCCGCAGGTGTAACAACCAGCCCCTTGTACATAGGGTTCAACTATACACCAGCTATTTTCCTAATTTAATTTGTTCATGTCTTTATTGGTAGATAATACCAATATAACTAGTACCTAATATATTTTTGAAATTAAAACCCAAATAAATGCTTTATCACATAAACCTATATAAACTTAAAATTATTTTTAAATGTCGCAACCAACTTAATTCTGCCATCCCACCCCTTTTTTTTTAATTTTGAAAAAATTCAAATTTGCGAATCTATAATGCTTACTACATTATCCCAAATAATTTTAAGCTATGGGAAATGAATGGTTCTTATAATTTATAATCAAATCTATTAACACATAACAGTTTCGCAATTTGCCAATCATAGTAATGCAAATTCCCAAACAAGCAGTCATTCATAATGCGTAAAAGACGTGAATTCAAATCGTTAGCATGATAGGGGAAGACCGCTTATATTGGACCACTGCTTAAATTGGACCTCGGGCCTAAAATCTAGTACAGAGATCTATGATACACTTTAACGGTAGAAATATAAAGTTTTAGGAATAAAATCAATGTGTATGAAGTTTCACCAGTCTGCGAACTGCGTAGCGTGAGTTACGGCATGATTTATGTTGAAAACGTGTAAAATCTTATTTTGCGGACTTGTACTTAGTAAGATAGTACTAAAACTTGTAAGCTGAGATAAACTGCTGTTATAGCATTATAATCTGTGTTTAATAAGGATTACATCTATGTATTTACATGCGTGATTGTGATATTTTTTGACAGAGAAATAAGCTGAAGAATAAAAAATGGCATGTTTTCCTTTATTGGACCGAAAAAATTTTCCTATATTGGACCAGTGGTCCAATTTAAGAATATGATTTTAAGCAAGACTTTTTGTTAAGTTTAACATAAAGTAAGTGACTCATCTGATATAATAGCGTAGTTTAGATTATTTTAAGCATACTTTAACACCTATTCACGATATTCATTTTTTATCAAGCACATTTTCGAGTAGCAGCTAATTTTAAAAATGAATGTTTTTTTCTCTTTTTCCATTAGACTGCAGTTTCAGGTTGTTAAACATAGCTATTAGTTTAAGTAAAATTTATGCTGGTTTACCGAAAAAGAAAATATGAAATTCTTCGATTTGTTCAAAAAGATTTTTAAAAGAAACAGTTAAAGGGTCAGGGGGAAAAACCACGGTAGTCCACTTTTTGTTGACTTTAAACTGATGCTACCACCTGTTAGAAAAAAAAAAGTGTAATTTCGTTTAGTATATGCAATATTCGTGAAAAAACACTGTAGTCCATGTATTATTGTCATTTTAGAACAAGTATACTGGGGAAGTTTATGAGTTCGTAAAGTTTAAATTTCGTTTTTCTCAAAATCAATCAAATGGGACTACCGTGGTTTTTCCCCCTGACCCTTCAATTTATATGCTACTAAAATGTTCAATGTAGATGAAGCCGGTCTTTTCACTAACTAAAAGCCTCAAAATATATTGACGTAGAAAGGTAAACACCAGTTTGGAGCAGTAAGTATACATAGATGAGAGAACATCCAATGAGATCCATTTCCCAATATCGAACAGGACTCTTATGAATAAACCGCAGTCAAGGCCAGGGCAAATGCTGTAAGTAGATTCTAAAGAACAGGAGTTTGGTCTGTTAATTGACATATGTTTAATGACATTGAATTGGCTGCATCAGAGTTAGCAGTAAGTTGTCTAGATAAAACTACTCAAAGTGAAGAGGCTACATAATCGGTGTAAGTTGTACTATTGTACACTATGCACAACAATTAGCTATGATTTAAATTATTACAAGCTCTGCAGAATCAGCGTATAGTTCTCATTAAACAAATACATAGCTCTCAATAGTGTAAGTTGTACTATTGTACACTATGTACAAGAATTAGCCACGACTTAAATTAGTACAAGCTCTTCAGAATCAGCGGATAGTTCTCATCAAAGCATGATTGTAAACTCCAACTATGGTTTTGTAAAGCCCCGGCTTACATATCACCTTACCTAAAAAATAGAAAGAACAAAAAGGAAGGCTATCTCAGCAATCATTCTAACGCCGTATGAAAGAAGCATAGAACAGAAAAAGTCACAAGAAGAAGCAAGAAACAGCACAAAACAGTTATTGCAATATTCGCCATAGAAATAAAGTGCAAAACATGATTAAGTGTATGAAATGCCATCGGTGAGTTTATCAACACTGCCTAAGTGAGACCGAAGCAAAAGAAATTCTATTGCAAATCCTGGAAAAAAAGCTATATAGTTCAAATATAAATTATTCTATGATTTCCTTGCACGGTCCAATTTAGGAAGCGCATGGTTCAATATAGGCGCATATATTCCTAAATTGGACTTTTGCAACTTTTTGTAAGATAATTTTTTAAAAAATAATTTCCATATTTTTAGAAAATATAAGCTCCTAGGGTGGTTCCTGATTAAATTTAGCTCACGATGCCCTATTTTGTATTTTTGTTTTGCTTCACATTGAGCGACACAGGCCTCCTGTTCTTAGGGGGTCCAATATAGGCGGTCTTCCCCTATGTATGCAAATATTTAGAATTCACGTTTGACTTTGAATTATAAGTGGCTGTAATGGCCAGTAATATTTGCATATGAGTTCTGAAATGGAACAAATTCATTTCAACATGTGACGTGTATAGTACTTAAGAGGAAAATAATGCATTCTCTAAAAAATGTAAAACTATTAAAGAAAACAAACAAAGTTACCTTTCTTAAATATCGTAAAAATATATCTTACAAAATAAAAGCAATGCGAAAGAATTTAGTATTAAATGTGAGCCCTGGTACTGATTATCAGCAAGGCGGAATTTCAAAATAAATAAATAAATTCTTATACCTATTTTTAAAATTTATGTTTAATATGACCATTTTAAAGCGTTGATTGTGATGTCAAGCTCAAAATTTGCATACTCTATAGTTCGAAAAGTGAAGGCAAATTGTATTTGTAACTAAATTCTTCCATTTTCTATAAAACAATCTCTTGGAATTTTATTTTATATAAAACTTACAATATCCTTTTATCGTTTTAAGCAAAATAGGTGAATATACGATATTTTATATTCAACGGTTCCTAGAAATATTTCACGTTAAACTAATCAGATTATTTTTATCGTTTGCTTCAGTAATAGAGAATATTGTCTTTTAAATATCCCACACAGTTAATTTATTATAACTATTTACGTTTAACATGCTCCTCTGGCCTGACCAAATACTAGTTTTTATACAACCATGTTCAATATCCAATTCGTGCCAGCATTTGTAGTATTAACTAAATCTAAATAAACATAGCAATATATTCCAACAATAAAGTTTGTAAACATATTTATTACTATTGGGGAAAAAAAAAACCTTTTTCACGTTTAATAACAACCGTGTCACCCTCACCTGAAAAAAAACAACGATTAAAATTTAGCATAAAAACTGAAAAAATGTCCTTGACCGCGAATAATCAATGTAATAAGTTAAAAGTTAGCTAACAGGGTTGAACAAATCTCAATTTGATGGTGCATCATTTTTCGTTGAAAGTCCCACAAAACGTACCTATGGCAATCGCTGCAGTTCTCTATTGGTAATTATTTGTTTTTATACTTTTTCGTTACCTAAATTTACGTTTTTGCAATACAATGTTTGATGTGTGAAGACATCACGGATTACGTTAAAACTCTGGTAAGAAGAACGAGGGGGGGGGAGTATAGGGGAAATTCCTCCGTTACGAATGTAATATTTATCACTTTGAACACACATAGTTAAAACTGAGTTTGATAAAAATATTTTTTTCTGGGCTGAAAAACTCGACCTTCTTTATGTTTCATTAAATTTGTGTGCAAATTCCTCGATTACAAAAGAATACAAAAACTAAAAATTGCCTGTTACGGATGTAATTTAGAAAACAGCAAAACGTGTTCAAGTTAAGAGTGTCTTATTGTTACTTTCCTATCTTAATTCCATTCATCGCCGTCTAGGGATAAGATGAGTCTACCGGGATGAGGAAGCCTCGGGTTAAAATTCATGGATGTGCTTTCACTCTCTCCTGTCCTTGTCCTTTCTATGTGTGAATAAGTGTGTTGTGAATTTCAGCTTTCCCTATAAACGGGTTTTATGGTATGTGTGTTGAGCTAAATCGGACTTCCACTTTAATGATGCGCGTAAAAACGAAAGCCGTATCTATTCCTCCTTTAAAACGGGTTGATGTATCTACTCAGAATTTGGTACCCGAGTGATTTCAGTAAAAACAACAACACGGGATCTTTGGGACACACAAAAAGTCTTAAATGTATATCACACATATTCTTTCATACTGTTTATTTGCTAACAGACAACTATTAAAACCTACATACATATATTCATTAAAGACAAAAATGCATTTTTTTTTGTTTTGGTTTTGAAATGAATTTCATTGCTTTATCCCCAAAAGAGCACCAGAGGAGAATTTTCGGGTGAGGTCAAATACATAGAACTAGATATCAAAACTCAACAAGAGCGGAAGGGTATCAAAATGAGAGAAATGTCCTTAAAAACCTCTAAATAAAGGGTTGAGTTATACTGGTACATAAGATATATCTAATTGTACTCACTCTGTAAAATCCGAGATTTTCAACCACACATGTTAGTAGTGCTGTCGAGCCTTCGGTAACTGTTACATTACTCGATTCACCAACAAACTCAGGTTCAAGATCAGCTGAATAAAAACAACAAAAATGGAAACATTTCATATATGAAAATTTGATAACTATCTGCATAATAGTAAAATTATTAAAAATGTTAATTCCTTACACTAGTATAATGTTGCATATACTACGTATAAAAATTCATTGAATGCATGAATTAAACTATGGCTAGACGTATTTATTTATATCTTAATTGATAGAATTAAATTGGAACTTGAATGTTCTAGCAAGTAGGAATAAGTGGTGTACCTTGGACATATGTGTACCTCGGACCTATGTGTACCTCGGACCTAGGCTGATTACAGCTCTGCTTATTAAAATATTTGAATAGCAACATGTGTAATTGAAATGTGTGCGTCTAGAGGTCTCAGTGCATACCTTTCTGTTTTGTGAAAAGCTCATCTGGTTGAAGTATTATTAAAAAAAGAATCCACCATTCAAAAGTAAATATTTTCGGTTACTTTTAGGTATATGTATTCTGAAACATATATTGTTTATTCTGAATTGAGGGTCATGCATGATACAGTCATGTTCTAGCTATAGCACCGTGTGCTTGAAACAAAATTAATCCTAACTGTAACACAATGGTCAGCTACTTTGTTTTTTATAACCAAGTGGTGTACCTTGGACTGGTCCAAGGTACACACTTCTGCAGTGCATAACTATTACAACTCCTAAAATTTCATGTTCTTTAGTTTTTTGAAATGCCTTTTAAAATTCAAGTGAATTGTTTCCTTCCAAAACTAAAAATTTTAAATTAAATTATTAACTTAATATGCAGTTTTGCAACTGTATAATTATGATTCATGGTAGAGCTAATGATGAATTCTCAACTACATTTATATTTGCAATACACCGCCAACTCGGTTATTCCATCCAAGGAGTGCAGTCCTTGAAGTTTATATAACGGTGAATGAAAATATTTTTTGAAGATTTTGACTTCCTCCCATCAAATGTCAATGATTTCTCAGTGCAAAAGCAAGAAGAAAATAACACACAAAATGATTTTACTGGTGTGTCAACATCTGAAGCTAGTACTTCTTTGCCAATCATTGTCACTCCCCTGAAGAAATAAGGCCATATCCAAAAGCACTACCGAAAAAATGACCCCATAGGGGGAAGACCTAAAAGAACGTCTTGTATTTTGCCCGATACATCCCGGAAAGAGCTTCTTGAAATAGAAAAAGCTGAAAGGGGGCAATGAAAAAAGTAAAGAAAACTAAGACAGTAAAACCCCCTACCGAGCCAGCTAAGAGATAACTTTATTATTCTTCAGAGTCTGAACTTGAGAATATTGAAGATTTTTATGAGGAATCCAATATTTCAGAAGAAGATTTTAATGAGCTACAGGAAGCAGATAACATTAATATTTAGATTGGCGATTTTGTTTTGGTGAAATTTGCTGACAAGAAAGCTATCAAATATTTTCTTGCAGAGAGTATTTCTATTGCTAATGATGAATATACAGTTAAATTTCTAAAAAAGATTCAAACTGTGAGAAGTTCACGAGAGAAGATCCTACCATTTATGAAGTTGAAAAAATTAACATATTTAAACTACCACACCCAATACTATCTAGTGGATCAGAAAGGTAGCTCGAGAAGTTAACATTTAGAATAGACTTATCCAATTACAATCTTGGTTGGAAATGAGGGCAGCTTGAAAAATAATGTCTAGCATGGTTTTCAGAAAATAGAGCATCTTGGTATTTTTTTAAAAAGGGAAACGTGACAAGATAATAAGATCTAAATTTTTATTTACCTTTGAAACAAATAAAAAATGTATTCCTAAATTTATGTGTGGTTTACTGATTGATAAATAGTGATGTTCTTACTGAAAATCATGTTTTTTATTTTACCTGTTAATCATTGGTCCAAGGTACACCATCCCAAAACCCACCGGTGGTGTACCTCGGTTCTATGTGCATTATTATGTTTATTACAAAGAAATTAATAGATATAAGTTAAATAATTTTTTAAGATAATTATATGTAGTGTAAAAAATCATAAAGTTTCAACTTATGGTATTTGTATTTAGATTTGGCAAACAATTATGAAATATGCATTTTCTATTAAACTACAAAATAACTGCTTGTTATTTTTTATCGCGATGAATATTTCCTCCATATTTAGCTAATTGCTAAAACTATGGAATGTGTTTTATAAATTTTATGTTTCTTTTTGAAATTATTATTGCTTTTTTTTTTGGGAGGGGGGCGGTGTCGACAGTAAAGTTTTATCATATGACACCTATTAAGCGCCAAAGCTCCCATTGCGGAAACATCTACTTTTATTTTTTTTTCTCTAAAGAAATTTTAGTTATTGATAAAAGAACTATTCCATGTGAATCTCAACAAAACGAAGTATATTATAAAAAAAAAAAATCAGCAGATTCTGTGAATTTTATATATTTTTCCGCATTTTGCCAAAATAAGGAACTTTGCTTTTTTCACGAAAATGTAAAAAACTAAAAAAAAACTAAGTCAATGGATTTTAAAATTTTTTCAAGTGCTCTGCATATTTAAAGCAGATAGTCCAGCAAACAACATATGAAAAAACCGGAATGAAACGATTCATTTAAAGGCATGCTAGAAGCCCTTAAATTTCTTGTTCCCAGAAAGAGAGCTTTGGCGGGGAGGGACTAGGCTTTTGTGTACGCGCGCTTACAATGAAGAAAGGAATGTTGCTAGGCACAAAGGGGTAACCTGCGTCACGACACGAGGCACGTGTACCCCTTTCTGGGTTTTTTGAAAAAGGATTCTTTGAACTGTAATTTGTGAATGTTACCACTAATCTGAAGATAGTTAGACTGAGATTGGTATTATATTTTGTTCTCCTGCGGAATAAATTCTTTTTGGCGGAATCAGCTCTTTCGAATTTTTTATATCTTTACCGATAAGAAAAAAAAATGCCTGTTGAGTTTTTAACAGTTCAGAAAGCTTTGGAGTATTTTAATACTATAGACTCTGATGAGTATTCAGATGAAGGAATTAATATTATATGTTTTTCCCCTGATCCTAACCTTGTAACAGATGATGAGGATATTGCTGAAAATGAAATAGCTCTAAATACGGATATTCCTAAAGTTGTTTGTAGAGAATTTGAAGTAACAGTTAAAAAGAAATTAAAACAAAAAAATAAAAGGTCCTTAAATTCTAGAGAAAAAGAAAGATAACTTTACTAGCGGAAACATAATGCAATAACGACGGTGCAAAGTCGTGTCATTATTTCAATGATGCCGCAAATAATGAAATGCTTGATATGGACACTCCAAAATAAGGAGAAGCTGAAGTTTCTATTAAAAAGGGTCAAAAAAGAAAAGTGATATTTCCTTTAAAACCACAAAAAAAAAAAAAAAAATCCGTGAAAGCAAAAAAGCCGGAAATAAGTCAAAAGAAACCATTTGTAATTTTTGTTTTTTTACTTTTAGTATTTCTCTTTTTCACGCGCAATGTAAATGAAATATAGCTCCCATTTTGGAAAAGATTATACACATATACACATATATATATGTATGAATTTTTGTGTAATTGACATAAAAGTACAAGAATATATAATATTTTAAGACGCGGTTCTTTTAAAACGCGGTAGGAAAAAGTAGAAACGGAACCGAACGCGGTGGAAACGCATCTGAGACAGCGGAAGATTTTCCTCTACAAAAGCGCTAAAGCTCCCATTATGGGAACAGACTATAATTTCAAAACGGTTCAAGTTTTTTTGAAAATTTCAACTGCGCTGTACTCTAGATATATACTTTACATGAAAAAAGTTAATTCTTTTGCGATTTTTTATGTATTTCACATAGCGGCGTTTAATGGGTTAAGTAATGAAGTGAATATAGTGCTCTTAACTGCAAGTGATTTTTAACGAGGTTCGCCTAGCGTTTATGCTTATTTAATGGTTTTGTTTCAAAATCCTGCACAAAAATTAGCATTTTCCAATTGTTCTTGAAACTATTCAGGTTTTTTTTTTTTTTTTTTGAATACAAAAGTACTAAACTTGGTAATTTTTTTGTTGTTTTGTTTTATTGGATTTCTTTTAAATTTCTAAACAACTACCGATTGACGATTGAAAGCAAAAACTACCATTAATTTATGTAAAGCATTGTCGTCTTGTTAAAATAGCGTATTATTAATACATTAGATATTATTAAAATTAAAAAGGAAAAAAAATATTTTTGGAACTCTTTTCTTATGGAAAAAGATATGTAATATTAGTGATTATGTGTAGTAGTGCATGTGTTATTAACAATTTCTTGCTACTTTGTTTCTTTAAACTGAAAATATAAGAATTTATCATTAATCTATGCAACTCCTTTTATGTTAACTTATTTACACCTTTCTGACTCCAGATTTTCGTAGCAGAGAAAAATATTCGCTTTTAATAAAAAGCATTTTAATTCTTTTGGGCAGTCAATAATCGGAAACATAATTTATTAGAACATTGAATTAGTATTTGTTTTTCTATCTTACTTTCACATTAGTTGCTTTTCATGTATTTTCAAATTTTATGCGCCAGTAACTTTGAAAGTGCTATTATAAATAACTGAAATTGTATGCTCTTGCATACATACAAACATGTACATTGCTGAAAAGCTATTTTCATCAGTTTAAGTTACTGTTATATTGCGTTCAGTCTATTGTTTTTTTTTCTGAATTTAAAATGTAAGGTTTAGATTTAAAAATGGTACTAATTCTTTTAAACTTTGCAAGTCATTGTTGCATAGTATGAAATAATTTTAAACGTTGGAATATGAGTCGTAAAATTATTTCTTAACATAATTCGAAAGTATCATTTTAATATAGAGTTTCGTGTTAATAAGGATTTTTCTTAGATCTACTAGATTCCGTATTTTTGTTATGAAAGAAATATTTGTGTTTAAATCAGGGTTGGGGTTTTTGAATTCCAAAACTGGTTTTAAACCAGAAATTTTGCTTCACAGTCCAAAACTGACTTAAACTGCCCATAACTGTCCAAAAGTGTCTCAGACTGCTCAAAAATATTTTCAGTGAAAAATTGCGATCTCTGTGTAATTACACTGCAAGAAATACATGTTGTTTTTACAGTATAATATAGCTAGATTTATAATAATTGAACAGTAAAAAACTAAAATTGCTAATTTTATAGACTTAAACTGTAAAATTGTTAGTTTACAGTAATAAACTGTAAAATGCTAGTTTCACAGTTCAGTATTATGCATTTCATAGTTTTAAACTGGGACCTCTGCTGCCAGTATTATACTGTAGCTTTTACAGTATAACACAGCTAATTTTGCAGTAATAAACTGTGAAATTGCTATTTTGCAGTTATAAACTATTAAATAGCTAGTTTTGTAGTTTATTACTGTGTATTTACTGTTTTAAACTGGAACCTCTGCTGCCAGTGTTATGCTGTAAAAACAACAGTACATTTTTTTGCAGTGTTGATTAGAGTTAGATTTATAAGTTTGATATATTTTTAAATACATATTTGAAGGTTTACAATCAAAACAATATTTTTTAACATTAGGTTTTTAATCAAAAAATTGAGATAGTTTTGGAGAGGGCAGTAAAAACCAGGGTATAAAGCAGTGAGTAACCGCCCCTAAGCAAGGGCTAAGGCAGGAACATGCAATTTTTACCAAAGTGTTCGATACCTTGCCAATTTTGGTTTAAACCATTATAAAGCTTTAATAGAGAATTGGGAACACTAGTTTTATTTATTATACCGTGCTAATGAATATTTTGACTTAATTCTCCTCTAAACTGAAATTCTAGAAAACTGAATACTGGAATAGAACTCAAGAGAAATGCATGATTTTCACTTCGAAATTTCCATCCCACTTTAATTAAACATTCGTAAAAAGATACGAATTTCAGAAAGGTATCTTTAAGTACGCTTACATGATGCCATTTACATCTTGTAGTCTGTTTTTGTATGTGTATCTGTTTCCGTCAAAAAATATTTTTGAATCTGAAACAAATTCTAGTACTTATACGTCATCTATGTATTCTAGTATTTCATAGGCAAAATATGTACCACAGCAAAAGCTTCCCCATATCGCATTTCGGCCTGCTTGGGTTTTTCTACTAAGATCTGAGAGATACCCCTGGTCTTGTTATTGGATATTTTGAAGGTGAACTATTTGTTGGGCTTAATCTAGCTCTGCTTGATCCCGGGCACTTGAAAAGAAGAAGAATAAGAAATTTGATCAAAACGTTTTTATCTTATTAAAAGATAATAATTATTACTATTATTCATTCATAATTTAAAAGCCACTAAATTCAATTTTGCTGCAGTTCATTTTTAGAGGTTTTTGTTGTTTGTTCAGAGATACGGTTTTAAAAGAAATTTAAAATTTTATTCCTGTAGGTTTCTAATACTTATGAGCTAAAACATTTTTTTTTTTTTGAAAATAATACCATTTATGAAGGCAAAAAAAATTACTTCTCCAAGTTTTTTCCAACATTTTGTCCCTTGTATTATTTTTTTGTGAAGTCACTATAATAAATAGGAGAATTATAGTGCATGCAACATTTACTCCGAAGTTGATTCATCGAGTTACAATAGACAAAAAGAAATCCATCGTTGTAAAATGCTTCAAAACGTATAACAGTTGAAGGGCCAGGGGGAAAAAAGATGAAAGTCACTTTTTCGTCAATTTTGAGATATTAGCGCTATTTAGGGGCTATGAAGGACTAGTATCATCTAGTAGATGAACAAGGGGAAAAAATATGAGAAGCGACCGAAATGTGCATGAAAACTCGAAAAACTACATAAGGAGCTACCAGAAATCAAACTCTGTTCTTCGTTTTTATCGAAATCGCTTTTTGGTCACTTTCATCTTTTTCCCCCTGGCCCTTCAGTTATTAAATATAAGTTACTTAAAGAACATATTATTTAGAATATTGCATTAAAGTGACAATTGCATGATGTAATACAATCCTACTTAAATGAACTGAAAAAATGATATGGGTCTTTTAAAAAAATAGAGATTTAACATGAGTTTATCATTAGTTGTAACATGAAATCTGTAACCCTTTGAGAGATTCACTGTATCAGTTTTGCGACTGATGTTTAAGCAAATTGAAAATACCTCTTACTAACTTCTTGATGAAAAATGTCATTAATTTCACGCATAGCAAACTCTGCGTACTTGTTATAAATAATAGCAGTTTAATAAGTAAGTATTATAATTGACTCTTTCGTGTAAAAAATAAAACATCAAAATTGACATATTTGGGGACAAATGGTGTAAGAGACAGTAGTAAAGTATTTCAGAATACATAAACAACTTCATTGTAATACGATTTAGTCTACTCTTCTCGATTGTAATTTTGCAAACAATAGGTATTAAGGCTTCATTTGCCACTAACAAAAGAGGTTTGAAGTTTGCAAAGTCAGTGTGTTTATTTGACTTGAAATATTTCAGCCAGTGTTTGTTTACTTCATCAAATAGGTCTTGTTTATTAGCTTCGTTTATAATCTGCTCTTCACGCGGGTTTTCAATATTTTTGCAAATTGAAAACAAAAGTGTAGTTTGGGGTACAAATATAACTGCAAAACAACTTGCATGGTACCAAGAGTCTTATTTCTGATCATCTAAATAAATATCATGTTAGGAAAAGCAGAGTGGAGAAGTAAGAGATTAAAATGCAAGCTCTACTTGCACGTTCTTTTTAATTAGTAATTTAGTATTAAAATAAAACTGCATAGGTACCAGTTCAAGTTTAAATCATATTGTAGTTTTTTTGCTAAAACCCGTTTGAATTAGTATATTTCACACATACACTGATTTATGTACTCCTCTCTCTGTTTTAGTGCTTTTATCATTTTTAATCTACGTCTTGGGCAGATGAAAATAAACATTTAATGGATACCAAAAAAAAATGAATAACATCAATAAAAAAGTTTATTGTTAAAAATATATTTACATATTTATTTGAAATATGTATTCAAGTAAGCTTAGAATTGGGTAATATGTACTTTTAAAACTTAACAAACTTTGAAAATATTCCAGGTTATCAAATTTTTTTTCGGTTATAGTCATCAATTTAAAAGCATTTTATTTTTAAAACTGTTTACTTGATTCCTTTAAAGACTAGAATAACACTTTTTATTTTTACTGATTGAAATCTTTAATCAAGTAAGCTTAGAATCGGGGATAATGGACTTTTTATGAATGGATTTTAATGAACTTTTTTTTATGGTAATAAGCACTTCTTTTCATTTTCACATTTTTCACTTATTAAAATATTTTTGCACATATCGTTATAGTGTACAGTTCATTTCTAATACATTTTTTTCCCGTTAGCTATCTATTAGCCCAAGAAAAACACATTAAACGCAATTTCATATGAATAGTTTTGTCTAACCGTTGTAAAAACATTTTTACCCGCATAATTTTTTGCACGCATCCAAAAGTAAACAAAAAATTAAAAAGGGAAAAGGTCTATATAATTTATGTTGGAACTAAAATCTTGTTTAAAAGAGGTAAATGCTTTTTAGAGCCACATATACAAAAATTCATGATCAACGCACTAAGAGGATTAAGCTATGATAACATAATTTCAGGCATTGAAAAAGGATAACGAAGAAAAAAAAAAGTTTTTCGTTTATCTCAAATGTTTATGAACCATTTTATTGCATAGTTTGCAATATAAGTACTGAAACTATTATATCGAGTACTACTAAAAATATAGTTTTAAAATAATTATATTAAGGTATAAATTGCTTTTTAAAAGGCCATCAACATCAAAAATAATCATTTGTTTCTATATAAAATATTTATCTAGAAAAAATACGAAATTTGAAATATTTTTATCTGCCAAATTAATAAATTTTTTAATGCATTAAAGAGAGAGACAGAGAAAAAATTAAAAATGTATTTTCAAAATTTTTCGTTCATTCCAAATGTTGATATAAATAACGGTATCGCATAATGTGCAATACGTAAACACTGAGACTGTTATACCGCATGCCACTAAAGATATAGATTTAAAATATTCATGTTAATTTATTAATTATTTTCTATCATATTATAAGCCGAAAAAAAAAACCGTTTATTTCCATGTAAAATAGTTATCTGAGAAAAACACGAAATATGAAACATCTCTACCTTCCGGTCGGGCAGAAAAATATTCCTTTCAAATGCAAACCTTACCTCTGGGATGAGCGAAAGCGAGATGCAACAGAGAAATGCAACAGCAGAGCAGACGGCTTTTCATCGCGATTGCAATTTAATGACTTCTTAGAGTTTTCTAAAGCACCCGATATGACTTATAACAATTCACCTTCGGCCCCGACGCATGACATCGGGACTAGGGGGCTTCCCGTCCTGCCTCCAATAAACAAACTCTCGATCTTCAAAAGTTTCGAAATGACGTCTCACCCCCCTGAGGGGTTTCTATCCAGGGAGGAGCTCGCGATTTATATTTATGAGGAGGAAGTCGCAAAAGGCAATTTTATATTGCTGCTTGGGCACCGAAAACACGCGCACACATGCATACACACATGCCACGTGCCTTGCTCAATAAAAGTTTTCCCTCTTTTGGCAGAGTGGCGCGGCGACTGCGCATGCGCGAATACTTAGCATGCTTGATTAAACCGTCTCTCCCGATAAGAACCCCTTTGTCACCAACATGTTCCCAAGATTAATTACATCTCTTCAGGATAATTAGGTAGGGCGGCATCAAAAGAAACGCGCCCGGCGGTGTTATCGCTGCCCGACACCGCTTCTCGATTGATATTTTAGCCCCAGCCAGACGTCAATAAAGGCAGTTTCATTATTACGACAATGCTCAATTAATATTGCCGTTCGCTTCATCAGGAGAAAGCAGTGAACTATCCCATCATCTCCCCCTTATCCTCTCTCTCCCCCGGTCTTTGAGCTTCTTTTCCAAATGTCCGTCCCCGCCCCCCGAAAGCGTTCCTTTTTCGATTGTGCCCCCCTCCTCAAAGGTATCAATGGGGGGAGGGGTGAAGATGATACTTTCGGTTTAATCAAGAGGGTTGGAGGGAGTTGCGATTTAGATGAAGACGCGCAGAGGGGTGAGAGCGGGAGTCATCCTAGATCATTGGTTTGTTTGCTGGAAAAAGTTTCGCTCGATATCACAGTCATCAACGGTTTACTACATCAATGACTCGCTGGCACGGGAGCTCTATGATTGGCTTTTTGCTCAATGGCGATTTCCTCTTTAACTCATTGCATTTCTTTGTTATTTTTCCTTATCCTCCATTGGCTCGTTAAACAAGACGTCAAATTGAACGAAAAATTTTTCTTTCAAAACGCACCATTCCCTCACCCCCTCCCCTCTCTCTCCCGTTATGCAAGCATACACACACAAATGAAAATTTTCCACGAATGTTGAATCTGTGAAAGGTAGTGGAGAAAGGGGGACTGGTATTAATTATCAGAGACATTCGGAAAAAGAATAACAGTTTCGTATCCTCCTATTACTTTCGCCATGGAAAGATAAACTCTCCTCTGGTAATTGAAAAGTCTTGCTGGCAAGACTTGAGATATATCGTCATTTTTAACGAGCTGGTCTTTGATTAAAAGAGTGCGCTTGATGCCGTCATAAAAGCCAAACGAGACGTCCAAATTAAATGTCGTTACGAGGGAAGAACAGAAGTTTATAAACGCGAAGCTCGAAATGATTGGACCATTATGCTCCCATCTTTTATCATGAATCTTCAGCCTAATTGAGTCGTTTGTTCTATGATGGGAAGCATATTTTTCGACAAGTTTTTTTCTTATTTTTTGGAAAACGATAAATGAAATTGATAGCTTTTGAGAATTGTCAGTAATTCTGGTAAATTGATGCCGTAATAAAGTAGTGTGAAGCACAAGGTTTTTATCTACCTGAAGACTGAATGAATAATCCATTTGTTTTTAATGCCAACAAGTGGAGCTGTGATTAATTTTAATCCTTCATTATTAATTTCTACAAGAGGGGTACGAGACAGTAATTTCTTGTTTCGATGGTTGTTTTTATTATCAAACATGAACAGACATGTTTGATTGTTTTAGTTGTTTGCTTTCAAAGTATGGGTTGAAAATTGTAATCAGATTGGTACATGAATAAAAGATATATTTTTTTTCAAAACATGATATTTGCATTTTAAAATTATATATAAAATGATATATGCTAATTACAATACAATTTTCATGAGTAAATTATAGTTGTCCCAATGTTTTATCTATTTATAGCTTTAGTGTAGAGTTTACGTTTAAGGATACATTAATTAAAAATTTGTTTTAGCTGAATATTTATTTTGTATTTATTTTAATTAATATTTATTTTATTTTATTTATCTATTAACTATGTATTGTTATTTTTGGCCTGGTTTAATCCGAAATTATTTTTATCGAAGAAACGATTTAATGAAGGTAGAAAATTTTAATTTTGTATGATCTAAAATGTGTTTAGGTTTTCAAAATAGAATGCTTATTCATAGAATTGTGTATTTTGTTGAATTTTCTAATTTTTTTTATAAAATATATAAATATATAATACTCAAATAAATATGTATTTTTACAAATGTCCTGAAATTTAAGCCTAACCGAAGGGATTAATAGTTCTAATATTCTACTATTTCCGTCAATTTCAAGTATTGTTCGTTGTAGAGAAAGTAACGCATTTTAAAACTTGTATATACAGGGTGTTCCGTAACAAATTGTACAAACTTTGAGGGGAGGTAGAGGGGATGATAACAAGCAAGAATCGCCTAGGAACATAGGTTCGGAAACGCATAGTTGACGAGCTACATATTCACAAAGTTGTCAAATTGTGTCAGAATGGTTCGTTATTACGACAGTTATTATTATTTCGGTGCATTTTTTTGGACAACAGGCAGCAAAATTTCAACAACCGCTTTAGCCTTTCTTAAATATTTAATATTATGTAAAACCTTTGTTAGATATTGAATTAGTGACTACAGGTTTTGTGTGTTTGTAGTACTTGAGAATAGCTTTTGCAACCCTTTGTTCCCATGCGATTTATTTCAAATTATTGTCCCCTCAAACAACCCTTAAACTTTATCCCAATATTTAAGGGACACCCCAGGGTGGTAGGGGACAAGGGGAAGTAAGGGTTTAAGGGGAGGTAGGGCACATCACAAGCAATCAAAATTGCCGGACAATCCGTAGTCAGGAATACCTTCATTAGAAGCTTTGCGGCGTTATTCACATAAGCACGGAAGCACACGTGCTCTCTCTCAGTAGTCATTTTAGCTACAAGCGCCCACAGAGAAGTATGGAACGTTTCACGGATGCGGAGCTTGCAGATATACGACTTATTTATGGTTTGGCAAACGGAAATGGAAGAGCGGCTCAGATACTGTATCGGGAAAGGTATCTGCAGAGAGAAACACCGGACCATCGAATGTTCAGTAATTTGCATTGCAATTTGTGTCAATATGGGTCCTTACGAAATCATAGATATGGTCACGGCAGGCCACTACATAGTCATAGTCTAAGAATGGAAGAACACGTACTGCGTACCGTTAGAAGAAATCCGAGTACCAGCGTACGATCCGTAGCTACTGCTGTTGGAGGATATACGACGTCTGTTCATCGTGCTTTGCGACGCGCACGCTTACATCCATATCATCTACAACGCGCACAGTTACTGCTCCCCGCAGATTATCCTATTCGTGAACGTTTTGCACACTGATATCTCAATCAATGTAGTCAAGATGTAAATTTCTCATCCTGCGTTTTAATGACGGATGAAACATACTTTACGCGAGGTGGGATGTTCAACTCCCACAATGCTCATTTGTGGGGTGATGAGAATCCCCATGGCGTAAGATTATAGGCTGCTCAATATCGTTTTTCAGTAAATGTTTGGGCTGGTTTGGTTGGTGACGTCTTAATTGAACCTTATTTGTCGCCATCTCCACTGAGATCTCAACAATATCTCATCTTTCTGCAAGAGGTTCTACCAACATTACTTAACTCTGTGCCACACCATATCAGATGCCATATGTGGTTTCAGGATGATGGGGCACCTCCCCATTATAGAACACATGTTCGGGAACATCTGAATCGTGTGTTTGGTCACCAATGGAGTGATCGTGGTGGACCAGGTCCATGGCCACCACGCTCTCCTACTTTAAACAGTCTCGATTTCTTTCTTTAGGGTGCTCTGAAAAGTGCTGTGAACGCAACTCCTGTGGATTCAGAAATGGATCTAGTTGCAAGAATCGCCTGTGCTGCTGCAGATATCCAAGAAAATCCGGGTGTATTTGAGAGAGTTCACCAGTCTATGGTCCGACGGTGTAACGCATGTATCGCGAACAATGGTGGAAACTTTGAACATAATTTATGACATTTTCTAACATTATTTTCATTAAACGTGTAATTTCTTTGACCAATAATTATTTCGGATGATCCCAATCTTGTGTCTCATTGAACAATATTAATTTTTAAGAAAGGTTAATGCGGTTGTTAAAATTTTGCCGCCTGTTGCTCAAAAAATGCATCGAAATGATAATAAAAAGCCGTCGTAATAATGAACCATTCTGACACAATTTGACAACTTTGTGAATATGTAGCTCGTCAACTATGCGTTTCCGAACCTATGTTCCCAGGTGATTCTTGCTTGTTATCATCCCCTCTAACTCCCCTCAAAGTTTGTACAATTTGTTACGGAACACCCTGTATATTAACAAAAAAAAAAAAAAAACATAGCGTCAAAGAAATTGTGAAATAACGTGAGTAGCTTGCCAGCGTACAAGAGACCGACTAGCATCTAAACCTACAGTTTTGAAATTAAGCCAGAACTTCATATAAATTGATTAATAAAGTGGTGAAAACTTTAATAAATACCTCAACACTCAAGGTCATTCAAAAGAAAATTACGTTTTACATCAGATTAAGATTGTCCAAATGTTTTGCTTTAACTATGGTTTTGAATTTTGCTGAAAGTAATGGTTCAAACTCACTTTAGTCCCTTAGCTAGACAGCAAATTGTTCGTAGTGACTACGAATTTGAAAACGACCACTTTTGTTTCTTTTTGAAGGACCCTCAAGGAAACTGACACTACTTTTAGGATGATCAGTTGCAATCTTTATACAGATTCTATTGAAGATGATACTCTAAAAATAATAACTTAAACGTCATTTAATATCAATAAAATCGAACTTTGAGTTGAAATTTACAACCCATGATAGCACGAAGAATGCAGTCGGTATTTAATGCTCTATATGGCCATCTAGGGGTAAATGATAAAGAAGAACAACTATTCTTCTAAGTTTCTGTACTGATTTTATATAAGAATATAGAAACTTACAAGAATGGGTATTCTTCTGTCTCGTTTACCCCTAGATGGCCATGTAGAGAGCATTAAATCCCCACTGCGTTCTTCGTGCTATAATGGGTTGCAAATTTTAACTTAAAGTTCGATTTTATTGATATTAAATAACGTTTAAGTTATTATTTTTAGAGTGTCATCTTCAATGGAATCTGTATAAAGATTGCAACTGATTATCTTAAAATATTGTCAGTTTCCTTGAGGGTTCTTCAAAAAGAAAAAAAATGGTCGTTTTCAAATTCGTAGTTACTACGAACAATTGCTGTCTAGCTAAGGGATTTGAACAATCTTAATCTGACGCAAAACGTAATTTTCTTTTGAATAACCTTGAGTGTTGAGGGGTTTTTTTAAATTTTTCATCACTTTATTAATCAATTTACATGAAGTTTTAGCTTAATTTCAAAACTGTAGGTTTAGATACTAGTCAGTCTCCTGTACGATGGCACGCTACTCACAATATTAATTTGCAATTTCTTTGACGCTATTTATTTTTTTTTGTTAATATATATACAGGTTTTAAAGTGCGTTACTTTATCTATTTTATCCATGTTTGAGCGGCATGACAAAATCTTTTAAATGATCGTTAAAGCAAATACAAACTTCAGTATTTAGAAACATAACCACTATTACATTCTTATCTATGACGTGTTTTGTATATTATTTGGAAACAAATTGTTATTAATCGTGCAATAAAATATTATAAACTTTTTTTTTTCTAAAACATAAAAACTTCAACAGCCACCTACTATTAACTTGGTTTAAGAAGGAACAGAAGGAGAAATAATGGGGAAAAAAGTCGGAGCACAAAAAAATAAATAAATAAATAAGTATATGTATACATAAAAACTTCGTGATCCATCCTGGAAGGTAAGTTTTTTATACTTATTTCTGTTTCATGCATAGAAGAAAAAAATACTCAACCGAGAAACATAGGGGAAAATGCAAGAGAGAATTAAAAAATAAACACTCATAAAAATAAGAATTTAATATTGCTATTTCTTAATGTGTAATTATTTTTCAGCAAGATGGAATCGTGACCAACTTGTATAGTTCTTTTTGTTACTTTAATGGAAAAGGATGAGAGCACGTTGAGTTATGAAACTCAATCTTTTTGGAGATTATTTCTTTATTTACTTATTTATTTATATCATAGTTCTATAAAGTATGCCTAGAATTCGCTTAAGGTATTTTTAGAGAAAGATAAAAATATATTTGAAATTCTTGTTAGATAAACACATCACGGAATTTTAAAAAAAATCTGATTTTTTTTAAATTATTGCATAAAGATATTCCACCCTTCAGTTTTCAGCATTTTCGAAAGTTGATGATAGCAATGCAAGCTTTATTTATTTATTTATTTATTTTTGTAAATAATTTGTTGGATGGGGTGGGTTGGAGGAGGACAACACATATCGTTCTGTATATTAACTTATTTTTAAATAACTTCATGTAATGATGTTTGGTTCAATCGCTGGTTTTAAAAAAAAATAAAACAAGAAAAAACGTTTATTATTGTAGCTGGAAATAAGAAAATGCTATATTGCTGCTTAAAGTTATCAACAGCTTTGTACTTTTAATTAATCTAGTATGTTAATTAATATTTTTCATAACAATTGTCTAAAAAGGGAGAAAACTACTACATCAACTCTTTAGTTTGGTAGATAACTTTTTTTTTCAACTCACTCGGAGGAAGAGGGGTATAACATGGAGTAACGAAAAGCCACCAATTTTTGGGTGTTTTGTTTGGTGTTCAACCGAAATATGCCGAACGGGATGTGTATTAAAATAAAATGTTGCGGATTGAAATGAAGACACAAATTATTTTTATTCATCGCAAATAAAAATAAAGCTTTCTTTAGTCAAGGTTTTGAAATTCACATTTTAGTAGTTCTTATATACTTCAGAATTTTTCCCATTGCTTTCTAGTGTTGAATTCGGCACCACAGTTATCAAGTTTATTACTACACTTCTCCCTTGGGTAAAATTACTTAATAAACTATCGTATAATGGTATCTTTTGAACGAAATTGCTGCAAACAAAAAGATCTTGAAGTAAAATCATTCACATATTGCTGCTTGAAATGAACAGTGGCATATTTGCAAAACACTACTTTTCACTAGAGCGTTTCAAAGTTTTTGCAATAAAACGGTATTTTGAAGTAAAATGGTATTAAGGGTACTTATGCCGAATCAACTTACAGAGACATAGATGTTCCTCCTCCTAGCAATTTCTTCAGAACTGACGCAATGGCGGCTGTGTCGTTGTTTACTAGTAGAAGCGCGCCAAAATAACTATGCACAACGACACTAACGATTGCTGCATCATATTTTGAAACTAGAGATAGACCGATATTATCACAAGAAAGAGTAAATAAAATTGAATTTTTTGATGTAATTCAAAAAAAATCGATTTTTGCAGTTATGCCACTGTTCATTTCAAGCAGCGATATGTAATTTTACAAAAAAAGTTGTATATGATAACACGGTTTGGTGAGCTATTGCGTTGTAGAAAATTCTTTTAAATTGTCTTAACGATCATGAAATACGCCACCTCACCCTCATTAGGAATCATTAGTTTGGCTTGGAGAGTAACCGAGTTGAAAGTAGAAAGCATTTTATAGAAGCTAAGAATGTCCAACAAACTTGTAGCTAATGTAAAAATAGCACACCAAAGGGATAAAGCAACAAGTTGACTCAACTCGTTAATTAAAGGCAAAACTTAGATATTAAAAAGTAAGTTACAGCTTGGCAAGGCATATCCTACTTGGGTATTAAACATTAATCATATTTGGATATAAAACTGTAAGTATCTTATTGTTTAACGTCCAAACAACGTTCGCACTAAAAATACATCTAGCTAAAAATAATTAGCAGAAAATGCGAGAAAAAAAAATTTTTTTGATGTTTTTTATTGATTTCTGTTAGAAGGCGGAAGAAAATCTGCCATTTATCTTCAATATAATCAGCAAAAAATACATCTTTTTTCTCCCTAAATAATCCGCAAAAAATTTTGAAGCATGCTCTAAATATACTTAATTTTTTTGTAGATTTTTAAAGACTTTTCAGCACTTTTTTTTGCCTGGATCAAACTCTCCTCAAGCTTAACGAAAGCTTTTAGGAAAGCTACACGTAGTTCTCAATTTGAGCTGATTTTGTTACGCATAGCTCCCAAAACCAGAATAAAGGTCATCGAATAAAGCCTTCAGCCCTGTTTGGACTTAAAAAGCTACAAGCAGATGGAATGTTACAAACTCATAACAGAATTGATACTGGCTGCACCATTTTTATAAGCAAAGGAGACTCTGGCTGTCAAGTTAAAAGCAAAAATCGTGATCCATATATGTAAGAAAGTACTTGTCAATAAGTTTGAAATTATGCGATGACTATCGCTGGACAAACAGAAGCGGGATTCATCTGAGAACGCTACGGTTTGCCATTCTGCCATCCACCTCGCTCTGGTCCGGCACCATTCCAAACGTTGGAGTCTGTGCTGTGAGGTCAAAGGCAGTCTTCTTAGCGGGCGCCGTGATTGCAGGCCACGTGCAACCAGTCAACGGGAATGGTTCTGATCGACACAGGAACATCCAGCGTACCTTGCACGTGCTGCAGAATCGACGTACAAGTGACTTGCGGGTCCGCCACAGCTTGTCGGTGAATCCGTCGATCCAAGCAGTCTGACGTCACTCTGGCTGCACCTGCACCCCTCAATGTGGCTACATTTCCTCTTTCCAACCATCTCCGACACAGCCGATGCACAGTGCTTGCATCCATGTGGGTATCAGCTGCAATTTGACGTATGGACCAACCTCCCCTCCTCAGTCCGATCACCATACCCCTTGTAAAGTCGTCTATATGCTGGAAGTGTCTTCGTTGAGGACGGCGTGACATTTCCTCCTATCACACGTATCCTTCGAGACAAAAACCAAATTTCTCCGATAATTAGTCTGGCAGAAAAACCAACATGAACATAGCCCACTTTTCAACTTCATTCTCTTATATCTTACTTCACGTGCGTCGGAGAGCTGCGCATTTCATATCATTTGCATAACGCAGTGACGTGCGTTTACGGTAAAATTTGCATGAATTTCTGACTACTCCTTCCTGGTGTTGCATTTTCAATGTCGAGCAGTGTACGTCCGCTTAACTACATTTCCTAGGCGTAAAAGCCTTAAAAAATTACTAAAAAGAAAGTGAGATCATTCTAATGGGAAAAACCCATATTAACTCATAGTTTTTATATTTTCATCCTCAAAAGAACTGAAATGCTGTGTCTATTTCATCTGTGATTGGAGTTGTTATAAGCCATGACACGTGTTTTTATCACATCTTCATCCTCCTATACATTTCCTTGTGTGTAAACCGTGTATTGGAAAGAAAAAAAAAAAACCGTTTGGCAGTTATGCGTAGAAACGGTTGATAGTTATAATTACTCATGTGTGTACTATAAACTTTCACAGGATTGCCTGCAAACTATAGATATTCTAAGCTACACAATTGTAAATATGAATTATTTTGCATTTTTTACAAATTCAAATGTCCTAAACTACTTATCAGTTCATTATCGAGCATGTTCAATATTGCGTACTGAACTCTGCTTATAAGTTCTCTAAACCCCTTCCCTGCTTTGCCCGTACGCCATACGGGCACATGTTTTGGGCCTTTACTGATTGCCCATACGCGGTACGGCAATCTGATTTACATTTCGCAAGTTCGCTCTCACGGTTTTACTCTAATCTTTTTTATTTTCAGAAGCAAATTATTCGTATAGATGGTGATAGGTGCCAAGTAAATATATTTTGTGTTTTCTATATGATACAAGTTAGCAAATGTAAAATGAGTAAGACTGCGATAAAAAAGTGTGACATTTTTTAAACCAAATTCTGGAAAAAAATAAAACTGTTATGGGTTAAGGGACTTATTTTGTGTCACATAGGACGCTTTTTAAATAGTCAGTGTCTTTTAAATGTTTCTTGTTAGGCAAAACTTTCAGAAATATAGTCAGAGGGCATACAAAACAAAATTAAACAAAATGTCTTCATTTTTTCAATACAAGTAATTCATAAAAAGGTAGAAATCCCCCCCCCCCGGTTGACATTAATAAATATTTCCTGAATTTCAATAATTGTTTTTTACAGCTCTTTTGGGGTACTCTAAAGTGAATATTATTCGAAACAAATTCGTGTAATCTGTTTAAGATTAATGAAATATAGAAGCAAAAGCTTTAAAACTCTTTTCTTTGATAACTTAAAAGGTTTTGGTATTTTAAACAAGCCGTCACTTATATTTTTCCGCTGAAGGCATTATAATTAAATAGTATTTTGCTTGTGACACTCCAATTGGACCCAAGTCTCTTGAAACATAATGCATTTTGTAAGAACGCCAAGCTTTATCTTATTAATATTAGCTGTCACTGTTGCGATGTTTCTTTTTCTCACTGTGTGAATAAAGATGTCAGTCACGTTATTACATTTGACTTGAACTTTATTACGCGTGACATATTCAGAACTTTTGTTTCTAAGGGTATTAAATTTAGTCGCTTTTTGGATTTGAGAAGAACTGTTGGTTCATTTATGGAAAGAGCAATTTTACGCTTCGATATCCCAGATTTTTGAACTAAACTTTTTCAGGAGATTTAAATTGAAACTGCATGAGTATTTCACATAAATCATTTATACGTTTTAGCACAGTGATTTCAGATAACCTCTAATTTTCAAAGAATAAAAGTATTGAATTGAATTGCTACTAATTACTAAAATATATGAATTAAAATCACCCCTAAATTGGAGTGTTCACCACACACTCCCTCTCTCCTTTTTTTTTTTAATTTTTATTTCCAATTAACATAACTAACAATGTGTTAATAATATTATTGACACAAATATGAAAATTGGTTCTAAGAAATTTGATAAAATATTGAAATTATTTTGTGAAAACTAGGAAAATGGAAAAAAAAATCTTCTCCCAGAAATAAATTACTTACTATTTCAAAACTTGGAATTGTATAAGAGATAAAAAAAAACAGAGATGGTAAAATTGGTAGTAGAAAAACAATTATCCTTATCATTAATCGGCTCAACCGATTAATCGGCCGATTATCAACAGCCGATTAATCGGTAATCGGTAATCGGCCAATTTGCTTATCGGTGCATCCCTAGACAGTATACGTATGTATTTACTTATATCAACTTACATACGAAATTAACTTATGTCCATTAAAGATACTCGTAGTATTGATATTTTGCTTCGGTGTGTTTATTTATTTATTTTATTTGAACACTGCCAATCGTTACTGTTCTCACCCTTATGAGTGTTTAACTAGATGAGGTGACTGTTTAGAAAAGAAACACTCACAAGTGACCCTGCGCCTGCTGGGACATGTACATGAAACAGAACATTATTACATATTTAACAATCTTGCTATAATCAACTCGTTTTCATGTACGTTTCAACAGTTTTTTACATGATTTCCATAATTTCGATTTTGTAATTAAAATAGAACAATTTTGACGATGTAAGGAACAATTAAAGATAGGCATTAAAAAGCAATTTCACTCGTATTCTGGATATTTCAAGGTCTTCACCTTATATTTGGTCACTATTTTCTTTCGACACGCTGATTACACGTTGTGTGTATGCAATTATGATTGTTATTTTAATCACAGGCTACTGTTTTTCTTTTTTGCTTCACCTTTTGTGTTAAATGAATGCTATGTGACTACTTGAAAGCTATCAATATATAGGGAAAAAGATCCAGGAGCAAAATCTAAAATAACTAATAAATTAAACCCAAAAGAAACTATACAAAGAAAAATTCGGAAAAAGTATATGCCATATAATTCCTTCACTTTGCCAGTATCTTTATACGATAGGCTTCATTTGAGTTTTATTGAATGGTAATAGATAATGTTTTAGATTTTTGTCATAATGTCGTGCAGTGAAATCATTACAAAGAAGTTAGGTACTTATGATCCAAATAGGTTCATTTCATTTTAAGCATGATATTTTATTTCTGTGTATCCATTAATTTGCTGTTAAATTAAATGTTTTATTAAAAATAAGAAACTGAATATTAACACCCTTGTGCGAATGTGTGTTTTTGATTTTGATTTTACAAGTTAACTTCATGAGTGACACAAAACTAATTAGTGAATGAAACTGAACAAAAAACATGCAAGTTATATTACTTCGAAATTCATATTATAGTTCGTCTTATCTTAAATATAATACATATTCAAAGAGAGACTCCCTTTGACCCAATATCAGATTTCATCCTAACGTGCCAGAGCGCAATACACCGCATCAGATATCCCTTTATCAGCATAAAGCCTTACTAGGAAAGGATTCAAAATCTATTAATTAAAGCTCAATTAGTGACAACTAATCAGTAAAAATGTGCCAGCTTTATCACTAACTCATCGATAAATGCTCCTGGCGGTATTTTTCACACAAGTCATCGGCCTCCTCCCCTCCCTCCCTTAATCATCCATCGCACAACACCATACTGCAGATTTTATGCTTAGAAAAATCATCAATCTATGATAATTAATGAGATAAGAAGGGGCTAATGAAGTGCGACTACCAACTCCGATGCAGGCTTAAAAGTTTATGTTCTAGTCGTTCGTCAAAATCGATCCAAACTCACGATTTTTTTATCCCTTGCACTTTACTGAGTTATTTTGATTTTATGAATAAGTTTCATAAAATCGTAACATGTTAAATCCTAATTAAGAAATAAGCGCTGCAAAATCAGCAACGGATACTAATCAAAGAAGAGAATCCTTCATTTCTTTTCGTACTCATTTATTTTTCGAATCATTGAGTAATTTTGTTATCATATGCACATTAGTTGTTACACATATTGACCTACAAATATTCCAAATTTTCAATACAAGAATGCAGAAGCGTAAAAAAAACCTAACCACGTTGAATTGCGAACGTATATATATATATATATATATATATATATTATATATATATATATATATATATATATATATATATATATATATATATATATATATATATATATATATGTATATGAAGGAGCAAGTGGATAAAGGCCATATGTGACAATTTTTGAAACAGTATCATTTTTATCAGTATCATGTCCCGTTATTCACAGAAATGTTTGATAAATAAGAACATGATCCCGTTTTGCCGTTGAGAAAAATTCATTAAAAAAATAGCACAACATTTTTTTCGAAAACTTTTCTAGAAATTTTTTAAAAATGTCACTTATCACCTTTATTCACTTGCCCCTTCATATATATATATATATACATAAAAGGGTGTGTAAGTGTTCGTTTTTCTTGTGCCTATGTGTATTTTTTTGCAATGTTTTCGTATCTTTAGCACACTATATTCTAGCTCTTCTTAAATATATTTTTTTCTTAATTGTATGAAAAGCTAAGCTTGAAAAAAAAAAAAATAGCCGCAGCTTTCCCTGAAACTTTGAAAAGAAACAAATAAAAATATTAATTTAATAATTGCATCTCAACTTTTCTTTTTTTATGGTAAAGAAACGTGACTAAATATTGAAGATCTTTCTTGTGTGGTAAGAAAAGAAATTACTGAGGAAAAAGTCAATGCATTACTGGTTAAGTTTTTTTTTGTTGCAAAGAAAATATCGTTTTATAAAATTAACTTTGTTTTCTCATCACTTCATATTTCTTTTTATAAAGATTTAAACTTTTACGAAAGAAAAAAAGCTGCCATAAGTTACTTACGAAATAAGACGGATAAATTTGATTTTTATATTTTTCTTTATTTCTAAAACATAGAAATTGAGCGAGGTGCAGTAGTAGTAAAAAAAAATACGTTTATAGGAATAATAAATTTTACAAAAGAAAAAAAAAGAAAAAAGATAGAGGAAAATGATTTTTTTTCTGAGTTAGGAACTTAGTTTAAAAGGTTGTAAAATAAAAAACATGAGTTATTTAAGATTTTTTTTCCCTAACACATGCATATTATTTTTACAATGTACTAACCGACTACAAACACGTTTGAGAAACCTAATAAACTTTAATGTAACTTTTTCCTCAAGATTGAAAATATTTATTTATTCAGAAAACGAACCATAAAATAGAAAAAAAAAACTAAAATTTGTCGAGACATTTTTCGGTTTTTAGAAGCATTGACTTACCTAATATTTTACTTTAAATCAGTTACTTCTATGGTCTGTTGTATCTATATTTTGTTGATTTGATGTCTGATACTCTAAATAAATACACAATGTATATCCATACAACAGTCAAGCAATAAATTGCATCTTCGTCTTTTCTCAGTGTTCAAAGAAAATGATATGTATAAAAATAAATACTTATTAAAAGTCACCTCTAACTTTATCATTACTTCATTTTCAGAGCAATCACGAACCCTTATTTTAACACTTGATCTTCAGTGATATGCCTTTGATCTCCTTCGTCTGTGCTTTTAATGTAATCTGCTCTAGTCCGTGGCCTGTGCGAGCATGTCTATCGTATTTGGCGCCAACGTCCTTGTCCTACAGAATTGACCTTGTTTACAAAACCCGACCATCCTGACTCAACACAATCCTATACAAATTACAATAAATATCTTAATATATAAAAATTACGTGTCCCTGTGTTTGTGGCCAATGGACTCCTCAATTACTGAACCGATTGTAACCAAATTTTGCACGCAGTTTAAGTTTGGTCCAACTTAAATGATAGGATAGTTTATATCTCAATTTAGGACCGCAATGTATTTTTAATTGCAAATTATGTATTTAGCTACCAGCTTTTCTGTGTTCTTGGCTAAACCTTTTTACTAAGCCTTTTTACTAAGCCTTTTTTGACACCTCCATGGCTGAGCGACATAAAGCACACGTTCTGACAGCTTCCGGACCGCAGTAAACAGGTAATATCTTAATATATAAAAATTACGTGTCCCTGTGTTTGTGGCCAATGGATTCCTCAGCTACTGAACCGATTTTAACCAAATTTTACACGCAGTTTCAGTTTGGTCCAACTTAAATGATAGGATAGTTTTTATCTCAATTTAGGACCGCAATATAATTTTTACTGCAAATATTTAGCTACCAGCTTTTCTGTGTTCTTGGCTAAGCCTTTTTACTAAGCCTTTTTTGACACCTCCATGGCTGAGCGACATACAGCACACGTTCTGGCAGCTTCTGGAGAGCAGTAAACAAGTAATAATCTTTCTTATCTTAATATATAAAAATTACGTGTCCCTGTGTTTGTGGCCAATGGACTCCTCAATTACTGAACCGATTGTAACCAAATTTTGCACGCAGTTTCAGTTTGGTCCAACTTAAATGATAGGATAGTTTATATCTCAATTTAGGACCGCAATGTATTTTTAATTGCAAATTATGTATTTAGCTACCAGCTTTTCTGTGTTCTTGGCTAAACCTTTTTACTAAGACTTTTTTGACACCTCCATGGCTGAGCGACATAAAGCACACGTTCTGACAGCTTCCGAAGCGCAGTAAACAGGTAATATCTTAATATATAAAAATTACGAGTCCCTGTGTTTGTGGCCAATGGATTCCTCAGCTACTGAACCGATTTTAACCAAATTTTACACGCAGTTTCAGTTTGGTCCAACTTAAATGATAGGATAGTTTTTATCTCAATTTAGGACCGCAATATAATTTTTACTGCAAATTAGGTATTTAGCTACCAGCTTTTCTGTGTTCTTGGCTAAGCCTTTTTACTAAGACTTTTTTGACACCTCCATGGCTGAGCGACATAAAGCACACGTTCTGACAGCTTCCGAAGCGCAGTAAACAGGTAATATCTTAATATATAAAAATTACGAGTCCCTTTGTTTGTGGCCAATGGACTCCTAAGCTACTGAACCGATTTTAACCAAATTTTACACGCAGTTTCAGTTTGGTCCAACTTAAATGATAGGAGCGCAGTAAACAAGTAATAATCTTTCTTATCTTAATATATAAAAATTACGTGTCCCTGTGTTTGTGGCCAATGGACTCCTCAATTGTTTGTTGTTGTTTGTTTTTGGGCCATATGCCCAGGTTTTTGATGAGGACTACAATCTAGTGTTTTTCCTCCGTTACATATGATTTTTTTTTTATTTTTTATTACATATATCTTGTTCAGACAATGTATGAAAGATTTACATCACTAAGGAAGGAAAGTACATCCGGAGCTAGGGTGGGAGTCGAACCCACCATCTCAGAGTTATCGGCAACACGCCTTAGACCGCTCGGCCACTGAGATCCCGACTCCTCAATTACTGAACCGATTGTAACCAAATTTTGCACGCAGTTTCAGTTTGGTCCAACTTAAATGATAGGATAGTTTATATCTCAATTTAGGACCGCAATGTATTTTTAATTGCAAATTATGTATTTAGCTACCAGCTTTTCTGTGTTCTTGGCTAAACCTTTTTACTAAGACTTTTTTGACACCTCCATGGCTGAGCGACATAAAGCACACGTTCTGACAGCTTCCGAAGCGCAGTAAACAGGTAATATCTTAATATATAAAAATTACGAGTCCCTGTGTTTGTGGCCAATGGATTCCTCAGCTACTGAACCGATTTTAACCAAATTTTACACGCAGTTTCAGTTTGGTCCAACTTAAATGATAGGATAGTTTTTATCTCAATTTAGGACCGCAATATAATTTTTACTGCAAATTAGGTATTTAGCTACCAGCTTTTCTGTGTTCTTGGCTAAGCCTTTTTACTAAGACTTTTTTGACACCTCCATGGCTGAGCGACATAAAGCACACGTTCTGGCAGCTTCCGGAGCGCAGTAAACAGGTAATATATCTTAATATATAAAAATTACGTGTCCCTGTGTTTGTGGCCAATGGACTCCTAAGCTACTGAACCGATTTTAACCAAATTTTACACGCAGTTTCAGTTTGGTCCAACTTAAATGATAGGAGCGCAGTAAACAAGTAATAATCTTTCTTATCTCAATATATAAAAATTACGTGTCCCTGTGTTTGTGGCCAATGGACTCCTCAATTGTTTGTTGTTGTTTGTTTTTGGCCATATGCCCAGGTTTTTGATGAGGACTACAATCTAGTGTTTTTCCTCCGTTACATATGATTTTTTTTTTATTTTTTATTACATATATCTTGTTCAGACAATGTATGAAAGATTTACATCACTAAGGAAGGAAAGTACATCCGGAGCTAGGGTGGGAGTCGAACCCACCATCTCAGAGTTATCGGCAACACGCCTTAGACCGCTCGGCCACTGAGATCCCGACTCCTCAATTACTGAACCGATTGTAACCAAATTTTGCACGCAGTTTCAGTTTGGTCCAACTTAAATGATAGGATAGTTTATATCTCAATTTAGGACCGCAATGTATTTTTAATTGCAAATTATGTATTTAGCTACCAGCTTTTCTGTGTTCTTGGCTAAACCTTTTTACTAAGCCTTTTTTGACACCTCTATGGCTGAGCGACATAAAGCACACGTTCTGACAGCTTCCGGAGTGCAGTAAACAGGTAATATCTCAATATATAAAAATTACGTGTCCCTGTGTTTGTGGCCAATGGACTGCTCAATTACTGAACCGATTGTAACCAAATTTTGCACGCAGTTTCAGTTTGGTCCAACTTAAATGATAGGATAGTTTATATCTCAATTTAGGACCGCAATGTATTTTTAATTGCAAATTATGTATTTAGCTACCAGCTTTTCTGTGTTCTTGGCTAAACCCTTTTACTAAGCCTTTTTACTAAGCCTTTTTTGACACCTCCATGGCTGAGCGACATAAAGCACACGTTCTGACAGCTTCCGAAGCGCAGTAAACAGGTAATATCTTAATATATAAAAATGACGTGTCCCTGTGTTTGTGGCCAATGGATTCCTCAGCTACTGAACCGATTTTAACCAAATTTTACACGCAGTTTCAGTTTGGTCCAACTTAAATGATAGGATAGTTTTTATCTCAATTTAGGACCGCAATATAATTTTTACTGCAAATTAGGTATTTAGCTACCAGCTTTTCTGTGTTCTTGGCTAAGCCTTTTTACTAAGCCTTTTTTGACACCTCCATGGCTGAGCGACATAAAGCACACGTTCTGGCAGCTTCTGGAGAGCAGTAAACAAGTAATAATCTTTCTTATTCTGTCTTATAATATATAAAAATTACGCGTCTCTGTGTTTGTGTCCAATTGGTGTCCTCAGCTACTGGACCGATTTTAACCAAATTTTGCACGCAGTTTCAGTTTGGTCCAACTTAAATGATAGAATAGTTTTTATCTCAATTTAGGACCGCAATATATTTTTTATTGCAAATTATCTATTTAGCTACCAGCTTTTCTGTATTCTTGGCTAAAATTCTTTAGACATACCCGGAATGCCACCACATAATCTGCGGTTAAAAATTGGTTCACCCATAGTTCTTCTACGTAATTTAAATCCACCGAGATTATGCAATGGTACGCGTTTAGTATTCAAAAAAATCACCGGGAACATTATTGAGGCAATCATTTTGACTGGCAAGTGTAAAGATGAAGTAGTTCTGTTGCCACGTATCCCAATGACACCGTCAGAATCTTCAATACCCTTCAAAAGGCTACAGTTTCCCATTCGTTTAGCTTTCGCCATGTCCATTAATAAGTCCCAAGGACAAACAATGTCAATTTGCGGTTTGGATTTAGAAAATCCATGTTTTTCCCATGGGCAACTATAGGTCGCTTGCTCCCGTGTGGGAAAACCGTCCAATCTATTTTTGTTTACAATAGACAGATTAACAAAGAATATTGTGCTCCGATTAGTGTTGAGTTAAACTGAAATTAAAAATGCTTATAATTCAAAAAATAACAAATAATATTGGTTAATTATCTACCCTACCTACATTATTAAAAAATAAAATGCAACATTAAAAAATAAAATGTTACAATAGCAATTAGCAAATTTTTAATTAACTTAATTGCTATAAGCTTGAATATAATATTTCTAAGTACTAAAATGCTACATTTTTTGTTGATTTTTTGTTTCTAGCAAACTTAGGAAATTTTTGTTCGATTTTTTTCATATTTTGACCTCAAATTCATATTTATATAAAGTTGATCTCTATAACGGTAATAAAGTTTTTCGTTTCTATTGAAACATTATAGTTTAACCCATACCTTAGCCACAGCAACGCGTGGCCGGGTCAGCTAGTAATATATATATATTTTTTGAAAATTTAAATGCTATTTCCAGCAGCGTAATTCGCACTGAAAAGAATGAAATAGAATAAGTATTTTATTTCTTGATTACAATGATCGAAAATTTCAGTTGATTTTAATATACATACTGCGATTAATGCTAAAGTATCCACTAAAATTTAAAATAAAAATTGGAGAGGAAGAAATGCAACTAGTAGAGTAAAAGTCATTCGTACTCAGCAGTACACCACCTATTACTTCTCGTCATTTCTTAGTTCAAGTTTTATTGTCTACTTTAGCATTCATCTAAACATAAATATATTAATCAACTGGTATTTTGCATTATTACAACCAATTATTTGACTCATTTCATACTTTTTAGTGTTAATCAAGCTAATAGAAATATTCTTTAGATTTAAAAGCATGTGTTATATTTTATTTCAAGGTTTTTCGTTTTGAAATTCATTTGAGACGAATCGTTTTAAAATTTGAAACATATATTAAGAAAAAAAAAATAAGTTGTTTAAAAATAAATATAATGCGTATAAAGAATTAATACTTATATTTAACATTAATCTTCTCTAAATATTGCAATCTTTGAATGCTTACATTTAAAAGCGATTTTTAAAAAGTACATAATTTAAAAAAAGAAAAATCTTTTACATCAATTGCCTGACTTGAATTAAAGAAAACTTTTAAAGCATGCAATCTCTTTGAAAAGTTCAAAATTCCCAAAATCTAAATATACACTTGCTTAAGTTAAGTTTAAAAACAGAAGTAATTACTTGCTTCTAATTTACATTGTGTTTGGTATCACGTTAAAAGCGGAAGTAAAATGGGAACATTTTGGCAGCAAAAATCTCCAAAGAAATAATATTTAAAAAAAAGCAGCATCCAGCACAGAACATTCAGCATCTTTTCACTGGCATTCATTTGAGTTTGGCATTTTGAATTCAAATTATGATCTTTTAAATTATGCCGTTGATCGTAGCCATTTGTGAAAAAAACAAGAAACTCATCAAGTACATACTATAGCAATTAATGTTTACGACAAACATAGTTTGAATTCAAGACTTCAAAATTCAAATGTGTACCAGGGGCCTTTATTTCTTTCTTTGATGCACTTCGCCATTTGACCTTTGTTTGTAAGATTTTTAGTCAACCCTGTATACTTGTTTTTGTTTTTATTTTTATTATTGTATACAGTTTTTATTATCTTCAAAGGTAGTAACATGTATGATTGTGAACAATTACATGAGCTACTCTTATATGTGAAATTATGCTTGTTATAAAAATTACTCATTGATATCTTGTTACAACCTTAAACATTTTGAAATTATTTGTCGGTACATCAACTGAATTTACATGAAATAGGGTTGGTTAGGGTAAGTGGACCCCCTTTTTAGAGCAGTTCGTTTTCAAGGCCTTATACAGCAGCTTTAAAACAAAACAGTTTGAACTTGTTGACTTACTTTATCTTGGACATTATTAATAAACACAAGTTCAGCATTATTTCGTAAAAAAAAGCTTTGAATATGAAAAAAGCTTCTTTAAAAAATGACGTGGGGGACCCACTTAGCCCTAGGAAAGGGTAAGTGGACCACCCCTCTCCTTTATTTATATTTAAAGTGAGCATATCTAAAAAAGGGGCTTACTGGTCCTACCTGATAAAGTATGTAAAATTTTAGTCGGAAATATTTTTTTGTAAATGTATCCATTAACGATATATCTACTTGCATTTAAATGTGTATGACAGAAAATTATAAAGCAGAATACAAAATAATTGTGTCTGTGAAATTCATTAAAAGCCGTTAGGTATATTTTTTGCTTTTACGTATAAATTAGTGTTGAATAAACATAATAGAGTCGATTAAGATCAATTTTGGTAAAATAAGAAAAAAATATATAGGTTGCAAAAAAATGGAAACACTTCATGGCAGCGTCTATTTGAAGCTTTCTGAGGGAGAAACATTATTATTTCATCCTCAGTTACAATTCGAACATTACTTACATTAAACCAATAAAAAGTGTAGCTGTTTCTATTCTTTCTATCAAATTGAGCAGTATTTTTTTTCCTTTTTATCATATTCTAAAATTAGAGCTTAATAATACTTCATGGGTTTTTTTTTGAAGCAAGTTTCACAAATACATAGTTACCAGCTTTTGCAGTTTTTGTAGCTGAACCATCAATTTCTTCCAGGTCTCCATTATTATATTTCATTTCATCGTAGAAATTGCTTCATCAAAACTGCTTTTCATTTTGAAATCATCATTATTATGAGGGGGCCCACTTACCCCATAGTGAGTTGGCCCACTTACCCTAATTGGCAAAACTACGGGGTAAGTGGGACCCCTCCCCTTGAACATTTATTAATAATACTTTGCGTAAAAATTCCTGTTACAATGTGTACTTCATGTTAAACTCTACAAGAAAACATAATGAACATAGAAAAGATAATAAAAACTAACCTCGAAACACTTCTTTGAAAAATGTTGCTTGAATTCGCAAAAAACAATTTTTAGGGAATTTTTGTTCGACATAAATTATCTGATCTAAAAAAGTTTTCCATAAACCTCGAATATATGCAAAACCCATCACTGTCGTAGAATATAACATGATCAGTAAAAAAAAAGTACACAGACTTTACGCTGATTTCAGTTTTAAGGGTGGTGGCCCACACCCCAGTGGCCCACTTACCGGAATCAACAAAATAATGAAAAATGTTAAAACCGAAACAAAATATTTTTATCCGGAAATTAATTCAAGTTTAAATAATTTAAGGCTTGAAGTGTATTTTCAACGTTCCCATCTAAACTAGTATTTGGTTAAAATTGTATTTAAAATTTTTATTTCAATAATAAATAATTTGTAATTGATAGCTAAGAGCTATATTGTGAAATTCAGATAACATAGGAATTTCACAGAATGAGTTAATATGACATTTGTTGGAGAACATAGTTTGTCGTGATTTTTGCAAATTGTAACACGGTCTTAATATTTATACATAGTTGTCTCAAAAATTCCTTTTATTTTGTAGCATCATAACAACAACAATACATGTTAACAATACATGTGACTAGACGTATGACATCTTCCCAACTCCCTCATCAAGCACTAATTTCGGTAGATGATACATAATGAAATGTTGTAGTGTATGCCCCATTGAATCCGATCCTTACATTTCCTTGCAAATCAAAGTACTTCTTTATTAATTAGAAAACTGGATATAGATTAATATGGGGAGCGGGGGTTTAAAATTTTTCGATTTAGCACACCTCAAAACGCGCGAATGAAAAATTTCAAGAAATTCCAAAACTTTGCTGTTCCATAACTTCCTCTTAGATATTAAATGCTAAATTTTTGACATTTGATACTAATTTTATTAAATATTTTGAATAAGCATGTATAAACTAATTTCTTGGTAGTACGAAGTAAAGTATTTTACGAACCAAATCTTTAAGTTAGACATAGTATGCTCAAGAAAAAATATCTGCTAAAATCAGCAAAGTAGCGACTAGTTTTCAAAATGAGCTTGTAATCTCTGCATGATAACTATAAGTAATATTGCAAATTTTGATGAAACGAATAGTTGTAATTAGGGATGCACCAATAAGCAAATTTGCCCGTTACCGAATAATCGGCTAATGATGAGCCGATTAATGATCATGATTATTATTTTTAATATTACCAATATCACAATCAGTTTTTTTCTCCTTTCTATTACAATCGCGATTACAGAAATAGCTACTTTTTTATTTCTGAGAGAAGATTTGTATTTCTCCATTTTTCTAATTTTCTAAAAATAATTTCAACATTTATTAAATTTCATTGAAACAATGTTCATATTTTTATGAATAAACTCACATTATCACACTAGACATTAAATTTAATAAAGAAGAAGGGGAAGTTTTGGTGAGCACTTTAGGAGTATTCTTAGTTTAAATTTATTTTTCATTTTTAAGTAGCCATTTTATTCAAGACTTTTATTCTTTGAAAATTAGAGGTTATCTAAAAGCATTAAACTAAGAAGAAAAATAGACGCATGAAAAATGTAGCAACATTGTATATATGTGTATAATTATTCAAAATATGATTGTTAAATTATTAAATCATTTATATCAATTGAGATAATTGTTATTATTATTATTATTGCCATTATTATATTTCATTCTTTGAATTATTTGTTTTGTTTTTATTCACTACACTTTCGTGCAACATCTTTTACTTGTTCTTGCAAAAAAATATTTAGTTCTTTTTTATAAATTTATCCCTCGTAGAGTCTTGTTCAAGCAACCTTAAAGTAATTTTAATTAAAACATCTTTTCGCCGGTTGATCAGCAAAATCGGTGCATCCCTAGTTGTTATTAACAACGTTTGTAATAAAGTAGTAGTAAGTGTCGTTCATTACAAAAAAATGTAGTTTTTCTAATCTTTGATCTTATATTTGTTTTATTTATTTAATTTTTATTTTTTTCGATTTAAAACTACACTGTAAAAAGTGAATTTTGTTTTTACAGTATAATAGAGCTAACTTATGGTAATAAACTGAAAAAAATGCTAGTTTTACCGTATTAGGGGTCTAGGGAGTCTTAAAATTTAAATTTTTTGATTTTCCGAAAAAAATATATGTCATAAAAGATTTAATTCTGAGCAGTTTGATACCTCACTTTTTACCATAGGCAAAAAACTTTTTGAGTTATCGTAAAAAAACTTTAACTATCCCCAATGAGTTTAATGTTAAAAGCAGCTGTTCAAACCCCTTTTTCTCAGAAGTCGATTTTACATTTTGCATGCATGATATCTCAAAAAGTGTTTCATTTATTTTTATAAAATTTTGCACGCACTTACGAAAAGCATATCTTAACACTCTAAACCTAAATTTTTCTCAAAAATCAAACTCAATTTTTCAGAAAAAAAAATTAATTCCTCCAAATTTTGGTAAATTTTGATTCTTATTTTAAAAATTTTAATAAAAATATTTATTATTATTTTTTAAACTTAAATTTTGGTTTAGATTGGTGAGATAGGCTGTACGTACGTGCATGCAAAATTTTATAAAAATTAATGTAACACTTTTTGAGATATCATGCACGCAAACTGTAAAACCGACATCTGAGAAAAAGAGGTTTGATCGCTGTTGTTAACATTAAACTCATTGGGGATAGTTAAAGTTTTTTTATGATAACTCAAAAAGTTTTTCGCCGATGGTAAAAAATGAGGCATCAAACTGTTCAGAATTAAATCCTATATAACATATATTTTTTCCAGAAAATCAAAAATTTTTCATTTTAAGACTCCCTGGACCCCTTAAACTGTAAAATTGCTAGCTTTACAGTACAAAACTGCAAAATTGCTATTTTTTCAGTAATACATTGTAAAATTTCTAATTTTACAGTTTATTACCGCGCATATTTCAGTTCCAAACTGCAACCTCTGCTGCCAGTATTATACTGTTGTTTTTACCGAATATTACAGCAAAATGTTCCTGCAATAAACTATAAAATTTCTCACTTTACAGTAAGAAACTGCGAAATTGCTGGCTTTATAGTTTTTTACTGTGCATTTTACATTTTTAAATTGGAACCTTGGCTGCCAGTATTATAATGTAAAAACAACAGTTCATTTTTTGCAGTGTAGAGTTTTTGATACGCTGCTCAATTTTATTTCTTTTTTTCCATGATTTAGTGAGTTGTTATTGAACAATCGATTTGTTCGACATGAAATCACACAAGTTCCCACTATCACGCTTTTGATTACTTTTCTTAAGGGTATTTTAGCAGTTCTTTTGTTTCCCAAACATGATTGTGCACTTAGATAAAGAGATCGATTACGAATGAGTCCAATAGATCTCTTGAGAATTTCGAGCTTTAATTGGGATTAAAGCCGTAGGGTCAAACTGGTTAAGGTCTTGCAGCAATCCACAACGCCAGTGGCTTAGTAGGGCTTTAAACCTTATGATTTCAGAGTCACTCACTATGTCACTTGGCGAACTTTATATCTTAATGGAAATCCAATGTTTCTAAATCTATTTAATATCTATGTTGAATTCTGCAGTTTTGCCTTCAGTTAAACTTAGCTAAAAAGTTAGCGTTAAATGTAAGAAATGTTTTTTGCTGAAGTACCAGACCTACGCTTCTTTTTTTTCATGGATGGAGCCTAAATTTTTGTTTAAAATTACTTGATTGAAAAAAATATGATTCACGAAAAAATTAAAGCGGTTTTATATTTTTTTTAAATAAATAGTGTCACATTTCATGGCATGCAAGTGACGCTTTGTACTTCAAAATCATTAACACCAATGGAGAAAATTACACATGATGCAGGATGGAGCATAACAGTTTCTACATCATAGGTTGCCAAATATAGTAATGTGCTATAACTTAGCTTAAATTATTTTTTCTCCGAACTTTGTATTCAACTCGTATATTACTTAGAAACGCTAAAAACTAAAACGAATTATCATTTAACATGAATCCAAAACTTGTCAAGTAATTTGACAGTCACAACCTCTCAAACTTGTAAAGAGGAATATTTCAAGTTCTCAGTCGTTTTGATTTAAATGGATTTGAATCGCTCATAACAGTATTTATTTCTTTATTGTTGATATTGACTTATGCTCGCTAGGCTAGCGGTATGTTGCGTGCTGTATTAATTTTCTAAGTATACCGTAGTTTGGTGCGTGAAGACCATTTTCGACAGCACACACATGCCTTAAGGACCCATCTATTGGGTGGACAACCATTCACAGCACAAAACATTCATACAAAGAAATGACAATAGAGAGAGAAATCGCACACTGCAAAAAATAAACTGTTATTTTTACAGTATAATACTGACATCAGAGGTTCTATTTTGACTATAAAATGCACAGTAATGAACTGTAAAACAAGCAATTTTACAGTTTATTACTGAAAAGCAGCAATTTCACAGTTTATTACTGAAAAGCAGCAATTTCACAGTTTATTACTAAAAAGCAGCAATTTCACAGTTGATTACCACAATTTCAGGTCATTCATTCAAAATTAGCAGCGTTATACTGAAAAAAAAAAAATAAGCGGTATAATATTGGTAGCAGAAGCACCAGTTTAAAACTGTAAAACTAGCTATTTTACAGTTTATTACTGTAGAGTAGCAATTTTAGTTTATCATTGTAAACTAGCAATTTTTACAGTTTGTTACTAAAGAACTATAAAAACAGCATATCTTTTTAACAGAGCATCCATGCACGAGCCGAGGTTCAAACCCTAAACCTCCTCATCGTAGTCTCTACGAGTCAGCGCTCTTTTCTAGTAACGAGGTGGCTGGCTTATTTATGTATTGTTACTATTATAATTATTCCATTGATTCCTCTCTTTTTTATATATTTTACTCTTAAATAAGTTCATTTGCTAAAATGCTTTGTGATAACACAAGTTGTGTAGTAAAAAATGTTTTTATATTTCTTCAAATTTGGAAACTTCATACTATTTTAGACAATTTAGATACCATGTTATTTCGAAATATCAGTTTACTGAGCATCTTTGTACTTTCAGACATTTCTTAACTTTAACTTTTGTATTTCGTATGTAGCCGGCGGAAAATTAAAAGAAGCAAATATTTCAATATCCGAAGAAAATATAAAATACATAATTTCTTCGCGATGGCAAGCATTAGTAGATGTTTCCACTTTCTCAAAAGCTCTAGGCCCTGAACCAATGCCTGTTATAGCTCATATTGATGTTCCTCGAGATGTATTCCAAGATTGCTTTTAAGTAAGGACTGATGTTGATTTAGGTATACAATAAGCAATGGAATTTTAGCAATATTTACTGTACAGCGCTGCATTTGAAAACTCTTTTGAGCTCAAAATTGAAATTTACTGAGAGTCAAAGCGAAACTTTCTACTTTGTGGGCAAATATATTTTTTCTGACGATTGTACTGCTTTTATAAATGAAAAATCAGTAAGAAACTAGCTTTGGGAAAAATATTTTCTACTGATAAAGGAAATATTTTCTACTGATAAATACTCCATTTCATCCTTGGAAATGGAGAAATAAGAAAGATATAAAAGTTGTTCGCTAAATCATTCTTATTATTTATTAACTTTGAACATTTTCGTTTACATTCTTAAGCTATGGTAGTAATTTGCAATGAAAGGCATACGAACACGCACATTGAATGCAGTATTTACTTATTATTAAACCATATCAGATTAATACAACTTCTATTAACTATAGTTGAATAAAATGACACTTATCTATACATACTACTAGGGATTTACCGATAAGCAAATTGGTCGATTACCGATTACCAATTAATCGGCTGATGATAATCGGCCGATTAATCGGCTGAGCCGATTAATGATAAGGATAATTGTTTTTCTACAGCCAATTTTACCATCACAGTTTTTTATCTCTTGTACAGTTCCAAGTTTAGAAATAGAAAGTAATTTATTTCTGGGAGAAGATTTTTTTTCCATTTTCCTAGTTTTCACAGAATAATTTCAATATTTTATCAAACTTCTTAGAACCAATTTTCATATTAGTGTCAATAATATTATAAACGCATTGTTAGTTATGTTAATTGGAAATAAAAATTTATAAAAAAGGAGAGGATTGGAAGTGTGTGGTGAACACCCTAATTCAGGAGTACTTTTAATTCATATATTTTAGTAATTAGTAGCAATTTAATTCAATATTTTTATTCTTTGAAAAATAGAGGTTATCGGAAAGCTCTGTACTAAGGAGAAAACTATCGCCGCATGAAAAACGTTGCATCATTGTCTGTGTATATTTATTCAAAGTAGGAGAATTAATTAAAAAAAATCTTTATATCAACTGTGAGGATTATTATTACGGTTAATAAAATTATTCATCATAGTTTCCTAGTGAAAGTATACTCTAAAGAATAATATCTGAAAAATATTTTTCAGCCGATTAATCACCCCGATTTTGCCGATTATTGATAATCGGCAAAGTGACCGATTATGGCCGGTTAATCGGTACTGCCGATTAATCGGTGCATCCCTACATACTACATTGCGTATTTTATTATTTTACGGAATTATGCATTACATAGAAGTATATAATCTCATTTTCTCATTAACTGCGTACTGAAACACAAAAATTCAAATTACAGGGAAAGAGTAGTTTTCTTTCAGAGTTTCAGTGCTTGTCGTCAAATCAAATTCATTTTGCACGTAATAAGCTTTGTCTGGAAAATAATGCTTTCAGTGTCTGTTTCTTACATTTTTGCATTATTCATATAGCTGAGGACGCGCCGTAAATAATAGGTTTTTTCTTTGTCTGCATAAATAGTGTAGTTCTTTAAATGAGGTTTGATAAAATAACATCTTGAAACCACTCTCTAGGATCAAATTTTGTTGTCTTTCAGCTTAACAAACGAACGAAACTACGTAAAATTGCTTGATATTCCAATTTTTATTCAGGTAAAAATGTGTTTTCTTTTCTAATCCGAGATTTCGTGCAGATTTTGTTAAAACTATTACATTTTATGCTTTATGTTTGATTACTTTGGTTTCTTGTAAAGTAACCATAATTACAAATGACTGTTCTTTAGGAGAGGAAAAGTTCAGTGGTTTTGTTCTTTTAAATATTTATTTTAAAAACCTCACCGTTTTCACCACTCATTTAACAACAATCAAATGTAGTATTGCAAGCTGTTTCTCGAATTAATTATTGCTTATCATATTTCCACTTGTTGATAAATGACGCTGTATTTCTGATTTCTGGCTGTGTCACAATTGCGTTAAATTTCATAACAGCCCTTGACATATTTTCAGAATTTATTTTTCCTGTAGTTTCCAAAAATTTCTCCTACTTTCCAGATTTTCCCAATACATGGAATCCCCCTTCCGATGGAAAGAAGAGTTAAAAATACAACTAGATAGAAATATTTTCATTTGTTTCAAACAACAAATACATGAAACACTTTGTTTGCAAGAGTCCAGAAAAATAGAGGTACCAGTATTGCTGACATCCCAGGAGAACGGACAAAGTTGTTTTTAGAAGTCTGGGGGATTCATTGGTTTCCAGTTTCTCTCAGAGAAGTAAATTTGAAAGAGAAACTAGGGAAATCCTTCTATACATGAATCTTTGTTTAGATTTTTGAAAAAATTCTAAAACAGCAAAAGCGAAAAAAAAAAAAAAAACATTGAAGAAATACAACAGCCCCTTGGAATATCTTAAGCTCCTTAGTCGTTGAAAATCGTGGATTTGTATCTTACTAAAGAAGCACAAACTTAAATACTTGATTACAGGAGTATTTAAGAAAGCATGATTTTTTAAACATTATTTCTATGAGCTTGGTTCGCTGTAAAAAGTATAAAATAGAATCAGTATGTAATATCTAGATCACAACAGTCAAAAACTGTAATAATTTTAATATATTTATATTCAGGTTATTTCTAAAACGTTCAAAAACAAATGAAAAAAAATAAATAAATAAGTAAAAGCTGAGTAAATGCTATTTGTACTAAGCTGTATGCCGCCAATTTTTCCGTCAAAATTATAATTTAAATTTTATTGGGCGCTTAAGAATTAACACGAATATAAAGAAACTAAAGAAATAGTACAATACACCTTAACCCTTGTTTAGGGGCGGTTACTCACTGCTTTATACAGAAATAGTCTTTTCGTTTTAAGCAAAAAAATATTTGAATATATTTTTCAAAAGTTTTTTTTTTTTCGTATTGATTTTTTTTTCTATCGGTGAAACTAAGAAATGAAGAACATATTTACATGTTACCAATATTTATAAAAAAAAATAAATAGAAAGAAAGCTGTAATATTTTTTGTTGTCTTATACAATATATTCATCATAAAGACATAATAGCTTACATTTAATGCTAATATACTCTAAATATTGCAACTTTGTTTCTTTTTAAATTTTTTTATTCAAAGTAAGCTTACAAAAAAGGATTCATTTGAAAAGTATCAAACGTCCAAAATCAACAGATCTACGCTTACTTAAGTTCACCCTTGGCATTTTTTTTTAAACTTTAAAAAAAAAAAAAATAACTCGAAAGATATAAAAATAAATGCTGTTTCAACAATCAAAAAGAGGAATCGACAGGCAGTATGACAAAGGAAGTAACTGTTCTTTAAAAATAGTGTCTAAACATAAACGCAAATGGTTAAACGTTCATTTTTAAAATCTGTCAAATTCTTCTTCCGAACTAATTTAAACTGTATCATCTATTTTTTTCATATAATTTTTCAATTTGAGACTAGCTGCTTGTCCCAGTTCTGCCCGGTATACCTTGAAATTAAAATTTATGTCAAGTGGCGCGTGTGTCTTAATGTCCCTATTAGATTAAAGTCGACATTTCGCGCAGTACGAAAAAATTAATCAATCACCAAAAAAGTTTCAAATCCCCGCAGCAGGAAAAGCAAAAGCAAGAATTTTATTCGATTTTGTTCAAGAAAAAAATGGCAACACCTTTTTTTCATCAATAATTTATTTCACGCTATTTAACTTCTTTCATGCTCGTGCAGACGGTTTTTATAAATCAAATTTAAATTGGATATTTCCAAAATTTAAAACGCCCGTATCTTTTTTCAGGGTGGAGATAGCGATTAGTGGTTTTGAACACCTTCGGAAGAAAACTTTCCTAACAGGTATTTTTTGCGTTATTTCGAATGAGACCAAGATCGAGAAGTTTCAATAAGTATTTCGCTAAATCGAAACATTTTTGAAGTAGAAAGACCCATTTTGAAGTTCTTTATTCGAAATTCGAACGGATCGGCACTTTTTTCTTACTCAAAAACTACCCTATGATCTTTCCCGGGTGCCCAAGTATCTCCTTGCCAAATTTCGTCCAGATCTGACCTAAACTGTGGATTTGTATAAGGCACACACACACACATATACATTCTTTGTTTTATTTATGTGGATTATTCTGCAGATGATCAATGACGCATTTATGAGTATTACAGCTAACTCAATTTTGAGTAAATCTGAAATCCACATCCTAAATACTAAATCTACAATTGTCAATTTTGGGTGAATTGTCTAAAACCCATATCTTGTCTTCAGTTTACTCATTACGCAGCTTACAGCTATCAATAGCAGAAAGAAATCTATTAAACTGCTTAGGGGAAGACCGCCTATATTGGACCACTGCTTAAATTGGACCTCGGGCTTAAAATCTAGTACAGAGATCTATGATACATTTTAACGGTAAATACATAAAGTTTTAGGAATAAAATCAATGTATATGATGTTTCACCAGTCTTCGAACTGCGTAGCGTGAGTTACGGCATGATTTATGTTGGAAACGTGTAAAATCTTATTTTGCGGACTTGTACCTAGTAAGATAGCACTAAAACTTGTAAGCTGAGGTAAACTGCTGTTATAGCATGATAATCTGTGTTTAATAAGGATCAAATCTATGTATTTACATGCGCGATTGTGATAATTTTTGACAGAGAAATTAGTTGAAGAATAAAAAATGGCATGTTTTCCTTTATTGGACCGAAAAAAATTTCCTATATTGGACCGGTGGTCCAATTTAAGAATATGATTTTAAGCAAGACTTTTTATTAACTGTAACATTAAATAAGTGACTCCTCTGATTTAATAGCGTAGTTAGGATTATTTTAAGCATACTTTAACACATATTCAAGATATTCATTTTTTTTTTATCAAGCACATTTTCTAGAAACTGCAAATTCTTGAAATATTTGGTTTTTTTTATCTTTACTATTAATTTGCATTTTCAGGTTGTTAAACATAGTTATTAATTTAAATAAAATTTATGCTGATTTACCGAGGGAAAAAATGAAATTCTTCGATTTGTTCGAAAAGATCTTAAAAAGAAACAATTAATATACTACTAAAATGTTCAATGTAGATGAAACCGGTCTTTTCACTGTCCAAAAGCCCCAAAATATATTGACGTATAAAGGTAAACACAAGTTTGGAGCAGTAATGTATGGTGAACGCGTTAGAAACACACTTGCTATTTGCTGCATGAGTGCAACAGAATTGCTACACCTCCCTCCCTTCCCATGCTTATTTTCAAAAGAATACGTTCCATGTATGTGCTTATCGTAAAAGCACCCCCTGGTGAGCAATATGCTTGTTCAAAAAAAGGTTGGATCACAAACGATAACTCACACAATTGATACAATATTTCATCAAAACCGTTAAACCAAGAGCATAGATGCAATAAACTTGGTTAACGAGAGCGATATAATAATGCTTTCTCTTTAAGCACACCATGCAAGATATTATCTTTTTTTCAGCCTCTGTCTACATATTTTAATCGAGCGTGTGATACATGGATGCGAGAACATCCAATAAGATCCATTACCCAATATCGAATAGAAGAGCTGTTTGGTAACTCTTATGGGTAAACCTCAATCAAGGCCATGGCAAATGCTGTGAGTTGATTCTAAAGAACAGGAGTTTGGCCTGTTAATTGACATGTGTTTAGCGGCATTGACTAGGCTGGAGCAGAGTTCGAGGTAAGTAGTCCAGATAAAACTACTCAAAGTGTGCAGGCTACATGTTCGGCGTAAGTTGTACTGTTGTACACCATGTACAAAAACTAGCTACGACTTAAATTAGTACAAGCCCTGCATAATCAGCAGATAGTTCTCATCAAAGCATGATTGTCAACTTCAACTATGATTTTATAAAGGCCAGGCTTACATATCAATTTACAATAAAATAGAAAGAACAAAAAGGAAGGCGATCTCAGCAATCATTCTAACGCCGTATGAAAGAAGCATAGAACATAAAAAGTCACAAGAATAAGCAAGAAACTGCACAAAACAATTGCTATTGCAATATTTGTCCTAGAAATGAAGCGCAAAACATAATTAAATGCATGAAATGCCATCGGTGAGTGTATCAACACTGCCTAAATGAGACCGAAGCAAAAGAAATTCTATTGCAAATCCTGGAAAAACGATCTATAGTTCAAATATAAATTATTCTATGATTTCCTGGTACGGTCCAATTTAGGAAGCGCGTGGTTCAATATAGGCGCATATATTCTTAAATTGGACTTTTGCAACTTTTTGTAAGATAATTTTTTAAAAAATAATTTCCATGTTTTTAGAAAATATGAGCTCCTAGGGCGGTTCTTGATTAAATTTAGCTTACGATGCCTTATTTTGTATTTTTGTTTTGCTTCACATTGAGCGACACAGGCCTCCTGTTCTTAGGGGGTCCAATATAGGCGGTCTTCCCCTACTTGCATGCTGATTAAAGTCGTAGCTCACATTGCCTGGACTTAAAACTCGACAAAGAAATGAGTTCTATTGGTTGTGAAATTAGAGATGTAACCTGTACCACTTTGTTTGAGTTGCCGAGTACTGAGTATTCGACCTTTCACTACTCGGCCGAGAACCAAGTTACTGAGTACTCGGTATGACACAAATTATACCACAGTTTAAAATACGATGATTTTGACTAGTAAAATATTTGCGTAGCACAATTTTCATTTTTTTCCCTATGTACTGCCTTCACCCAAAATAGTCACTGCCTTTTTTTTTACAATTATAAAAGTGACTTCATTTTTGTTTTCACCATACCAAAAGCTTGAATCTGCAAAAGGATGGATTAAAACTTTCGCAATTTAAGTTCGCAAATGATTCAAAATGAATTTGCAGTGGTGATTTAAATGTAGTGTCTTATTACCAGTATATTGAAACCTCCAAGTAGCACACTTCGTGTTTTAAAAACGTTTCTTGTAAAACGGTTATTAACGTTGTTTTTACAGCCAGCTTCTAAAAATGATTATAAAACGTTTTTTTTTTTTAAAAAAGGTTATTTTGTTGCTTACCTGGGAACATTCAATCTTAGGGGATTACATGTTCTGTTCAGGGCCAAAGGTGAACTTCGCATACTAATGTGTGGTATAGAAAAGCTAGTTACACTTAACTGCACTTTCATGCATTTTGAAACGTATAATGAACATAGGCCATAGCTGACTTTTTTTCTGTATTGATTTTCTAAGTGTCAATTTTGTGTGACTCATATATATAATACAGTTGTATTTTATGAATAAAGCAATTGTAAATTTCTGATATTATTTCGGTATCCCGAACAATATTAAATTTTTGCAACTACTCGATATTGGCAGAGCATTTAATAAAAAATCGGCCGAATTCCGAGTATTCTGGGAACTGGCTGAGTACGCCGAGTTCCTTATACTTACCGAGGTACCTCACTAACTAGAATAGCATTTTTTTCTTATCGGGATTGTTTCTTTGGATTTTACTTGCGCGTGGTTAAACGATGTGCACAGGACGATCAATCGTTATGATTATAAGTACTGAAAAAGCTATACTTCTCTATTCTGTGTTTTAGAAACACTCATTTCGAAAGATTTTTTTTTTCTTAACTTTCAGTAAAATTCCATATATAAGAAACTAAAGTTATACTTTGAAGTTAATTTACTATAGTGGTAAAAAATAAAGCTAAGTATAGGAATAATTTGACTTTACTCTATTTTTAAATGTCCTTTCTAAACCGACGTTATTTGGGGACATTTCTTAAAGGTCAACTGAAGTTAAGCATTCTAAAGAAGGAAAATTCCGTATTTTTGTCCTTAAAATTAATTTTTGTAACTACACGTAACAACTCGAAAAACATTTTACCGAAACTCACTCTTAAGCTTTTCTGATTTTCCTCATTTTTCGTTTTTTTTTTTTTTTTTTTTTTTTTTTTTTTTTTTTTTTTTTTTGCATTTAAGTGTGAAGCATTTTCTAGAATTAACGTCGACAATATTTTAAAAGAGAGTGAGGTTAACCCAGATTGAACAAGATAAAATATTTACTTTTATACAATGTGCTTGATATTTATAAAAAATAGTTACATAAGTTGGAAAAGTATTGGACTAATACGTAATAGCTTTTTACGAAATGAATACAAGATTTGTTACTTTCTTGAACGTTTTTGTAACTATTAACTCGGATAAAATTGAGCCTGTAACATGCAAATCAAGTTTGTGCGCAAAGCGAAGGATGCAGTTAGATCAATTTTTGACAACACGTTAAGACCAGGGAAAATATTTTAAGAAGTTAGATCAAAACAAAACATGATTAGAGTCACTTGCCGTCACAACCAGGGTGTATACAGAACGAGATCGATCTAAAAGTAAGGTTCTCATCAATTTTACGAATACAGTAGAATCTCGATACACTGTAAACAATAAATGCTGTTTTTACAGTATAACACAGCTAATGCTATAGTAATTTTACGGTAATAACGGTATAGGTACGGTTTTACAGTTTTAAACTGGAACCTCTGTTGCTAGTATTATACTGTTGTTTTTACAGTATAATACCGTTAATTTTATGGTATTAAACTCAAATTGCTAATTTTACAGTAATAAACTGTAAATTGCAGATTTTACAGTAATAAATTGTAAAACTGCTAATTTTCGTTTACTACTGTGCATTTTAGTTTTCAACTAGAATCTCTGCTATCAGTATTATACTGCTGTTTTCACAGTAGCTAATTTTATGGTAATAAACTAAAATTGCTAATTTTGCAGTAATAAACTGTAAAATTGTTAGTTTTACAGTGATAAACTGCAAATTATCTAGTTTTACACTCCAATACTGCGCTTCTGCAGTTTTAAACTGAAACGCTTGCTTTCAACATTCTACTGCAAAAATAACAATTTATTTTTTGCAGTTTAACTCGAAGTCCCAAAGAACTGGCGCAAAAACTTCGAGTTATTGGTAGTTCGAGCTATACGACGTTCAAGGATCCAACGAAAAGTTCGAGATATAGGAATATTTCAGTTATAAGGCTTCAATTATAAGGCCGTCCTGCTTTTTCCAAGGTCACAGTTGCCTTGATCTCTGACCGAACGGGAGTCTCTCTTATAAACAATACACTCGCAAAATGCAAGTTTTCATTTGTCTGTCAAATACAAATTCGTCAATATATTTTCTTATCATTACAGCATGATATGATAATATATGATCATTATCTTTTTTTCGTTGTAAATTCAGAAATAAAACTTGAAAACTATGCAATGCTTTTTAAAACTCACTTTTTCACATACGATTGTAAAATATGTGTGCCGTTTAAAGTTATACAAATCTTTTAACAAGAGGAAATTATTTCTTAATTTTATATTATAGTTAAGAAAAATGTAGCAGATTTTTTTTTTAAAAAGCACACTTATTGGAGAAAAAATGTTCATTATCCCGAGTATAAATAAAATATGACTCTTCACAAACAAAAATACTGTTGACACTATTTATCTACCTTAGACAGATTATTATTTATTCTTTTTTTTTTGTAATGCCACTTTATCTAGATATTAAGTTTGGAGAAAAGTTACAGTTCTTAAGCAGAAAGCTGAGAAATAACATTTGACGGAAAATGCATTTTACTTCCAAGAATATGATTCCACATTCAGTAACATACTTCTTAAATTCAAACACTTATTGAGTTGTCTCTTTACTTTTTCAAGAAGAAAAAAAATTCAAAATGATGTATTTTGCTGCGTCATATTCTACAACAGTTTTTTTTTTTTTCGCTTTTAGATTCCATTAGATTTACATTTCTTGAAAAGTTTATTTTTACATATTCCTCATATTCGTAACTTAAGCCAAATCAATAGCAAATATTTTAACTTTTTTTGAAATTCGAAACTGCCTTCGGCCGTTTATTCACTTAGTTATTTTAGATATTATGTTATTCCAAAGTTTCATTTCGCTTACATACGCTTTCAGATATTTTGAAACTTTAATTATTGTCTTTCGAATGTAGCCTGGGGAAATTAAAAGCAGCAAAGAGTTCAATCTCTGAGTAAGAGATAAAACAAAGAAATTCTCCATCGTCCTAAAGTATTAGTAAATGCTCCAGTTTTCTGGAAAGCTCCGAGACGTGAAAATACATTTCATAGCTCATATTGCTTTATCTCCAGAAGTATTATGACATTGTTTGACTTAAAGTTAATGTTTATTCTGTTCTGTAATGACCATTCGAATTTATAAATGATGTCGAATGAAAAGGGAGTTTAAAAAGTAACTTTTGGCTTGTAAAAGCAAGTTTTGTGTTTTTTTTTTTTTTTTTTTGTTACAAGATGCTATGATTTTTTCATTTCTTTTTTCAATGCAGTCGCGCTATATTCACACAACGCTCAGGAGTGAAATACATGAAACTTTTAATAAAAAATGATAACTTACAAAAAAATTTCGATTTAACGCAATATTTAAGTTTTTCTAAAAGTTTTAAAGCACTTATTCACACTTCGCACTGACTACGCACTGATCATCATTTATTCTGGGGAGTTTTCAATAAACTTGGGTTTTTTCTTTGGCGACGCATGCAGAAACTATTATTAATCGCAATTTTAACCAAGAGCTTTACTTTTTTTACGAAAAAACTTTGAGGGAAATTGTCTTTGTGTTCAAATTTTTCAATATTTTGGACCTGTTTTGCATGTTTCATTGCATTGCATTGTGTGAATAAAGAGAGTATTGCGTTTTATATGCTTCTGTGCGATTGTAACTTACTATCGTTCTTCCTAGCTCCCCTTAAAAACTAGCAACAAATTTTTCTAGCTCCCTGTATATTTAAACAAATAAAAAAATGCACAAAAACTTCTTAGAGTGTTTTTTTTTAGGATTAAAAAACAAAAATATTAATCTGTAGAAATAAATCAAAGTTACTTTTTTAAGATTGTGTTTTCAAACACTTTATCATGTCCCTCAGTTTGCTTTCACTAAGGTTTTAAATTATTTACAAACAGCAATTTCTGCTGCAATACTTGCCTTAAATTGACAGATTTGAAACATTTTACAGCAACATCGTTATGGTTCTGTGAAATAGTTAGCACTTCGAAAAAACTTCAGCACTAGAGCGGCTATACCGGTCCTTTTTAATATGAACGAATGCCAAATGCTCTCAATATTTTAAACTAAACCCTTTGATGAATATTGCCTTTTTCTAAATATTCATTAAAATTTTTCACAAAAAGAAACATCCATTTACTTTGTTTTGGTTTTGAGCGAATTTCAAATAAAACAAATACGACCAAGAACGGTCAAAATGACGGTGGGTTCCTTTTTTAAATATATTTTTAGCTTTTATTTCTTCTATTATTAAATACAAAAGACAGAAAAAGAAGTGACTTTAAGTGGGTGAGCTTTAGTCATACTTTTTTCAGAGAAATATTTGCCAGCGCAAAGAATTAGAAGTTCTCGTTTTGTTGTTTTCCAAAGGCGTAAGTCTCATTCTGTCTATTGGTTTTATCTGATTATACGTAAAATATTTTTGAAATAAATTGTATATCTTTTACTTTTATCTAAATGTTTCAAGTTAAACTATATACGTTATAGTTTGAAATAGAACTAACATAAAACGCCTTTCTTGCTCAAATACATTTTATCCAAGACTTTTTTTTTTTTTTTGAGTAGGGTTTTACTGTATTCGGTCAAAATTTTCCCACTTATTTGCCAAAGATGATATAGCTATGTGATAAACAATAAAGAAAAAAATAAATAAATAAAAAACGTGATTTTTGAACAACACTCCAGTACATTAGTTTATTTATAATATGTAAAATGCTTAGGTAGATAGATAGATAGATATCTCTTATTTCAAAGTAAATAGCAGGGGTATTTGAGTGTATGCGTATTATTTTCTTTTTTTCAATTGTGATAATAGCCGTTAATTTTTTAAGGGTATTTTTGGAAGAGTAAAAATATGAGAGCAGTAAGTCCCAGGTCTGGGTTCCTTTATATGTGCATAAAAAGTCGCAAAGCGTTAAGTTACCGTCATTAAGCTAGGATAAAATGAATTGGATGATAGCATTGAAAGAATAGATTAATAATGTTTTAGGAATGTGTGTTAAATATTACAAAAAATCGTAATTTATTTATAAGTCCAACTGCGTCTTTCTCCTACTTTTTAAATGACATAAAATTGCTATTAAAATTAATAAGTGCAAATATGTTTGATTGGAATCTTAAGGCGTATTTTGGTTTCAGTGCTTGGAATAAGCTTGTTGATACATCAAAAATATCTCTCTTTCAGCTATCATTTTATGCAACGACTTTATTCAAAATGACTGACCTTCCTTCTACTTTCAAGGTAGGTATCTGTAAAATGATTTAAGAGCATTTAATTATAGCTTAATTGGTGACAACAAATCAGCAAAAATCCGTTCGTTTTACGCGCATATATCGATTCCTCCGCTTCTCCTATGTCATTATTCTCGTAAATCGTTAACTCCTCCCCTCTGTTATCACAGTTCCCTACTACATTTTCATCATTTAGCAAAATCATCAATCTATGATAATTAATGCGATAAGAAAGAGCTAATGATGTAGTATATTTTCCAAATTCCGATAAAGATATAAAACTCTTTATATATTTTATAAAGCGATGCATTATGTATTTTATTGGTATGCATTTATAACAAGTAATATATGTGATAGTTAAAGAAGAAAATAACACCTTTTTTTAAAAAAAATCTGACGAGAAACATAGGTTTTTTTTTTTTTTTAATCCTCGGAAGTTCGGAGGTTTCTGTTCCCTAAGTTACGCAATTTCGTACTTACAAAGTGTGTCAATATTCTCGTAAATTGTTAATTCCTCCATCCCCTTAGTTATCACAGTTCACTTCGACATTTTCATCATTTAGCAACGCATCCAATTTATGATAATTAACTCTATTAGAAAGAGATAATAAAGTAAGAAGATAGCTTAAATAAAACTCATTTTTTATATGTTTTATACCGGAATGCATTATTTATTTTATAACTATGTATTTATAAGCACATTATTCCAGGTTAATACAAAAGAAGATGCAATTAAAAAATATATATTTTTGAAACCATTACATTCAATAAAATAATTGGTGCATGCAATTAAAGCAAAATTTGTTTTTAGTTACAAATGTTCTTTATGTTAACATTGTGTAACACTTAACCACATACACAGCAATTATATAATACAGTTATATCACGTAACGTCTGATTTCTTTGTATGGAGTTACACCAAAGACACTATTAATCAACCACTGATGCCAAAAACACTACAAAAATTTAACACAAGCATTTACGCAGCATTAACATTGACTAATGGTGTGATACTATATAAGATGTGAAATATGACATTTTCTCTAAGCTGTAAAATAAGATATTGTGTTTTTCAGTTACAGATCAGAATTTTTCACGACAAAATGGTCTCATAATAAACATCAGCAAGTAAGAACAAAATCTTGTTATATTTTTCTTTTATTTCGTGTCTTAACTGTTTTATTAAGGGAATTAGTTTTCTCGAGGTAGTCCACGCAGAGTCGAGCAACGCGCTAGCAATTATAAAAAACACTAAATAACAATACAAATAAATTTGAATTACTTCATAACATCAATTACATTTTCACTTTAATAGTACAAAAGCAGAAAGTAAGTTATTTTAAAAGTAATGCATGTAATAAAGTTTCTAAAGAAGATAACATGCGAACCCAAAAACGAAAGTGAAGAAGATAAAAATAAAGTTGATACATAATAACGCATTGTTTTAGTATAATTATTACTTTCAACGCGATATATATAACGCGGAAAGTTTTTCACACGATATATAATTATTTGTTTGGGTTGACACTTAGAACAAGAGCAAAAAATTGAAAAGATGTACTGAATTTTATGCAAAAATTAAAACTTTTAAGCACACTGTTAATTATTTGACTGCAAGCATCGATTGCAAAAAAATTTATTCGACAAATTTAGGTTTTTTATTTTCTATCTCTGAAGCGTTGTTTTGAATTAGTATCATTGCAGAGCTGACGAAGCACTGAAAAGTAGTCAGAAATGTTTTTAAAAAATAAACTTTAAATTAAAATTTTTACTACTGAAAATATTTAAAAAATATTTAAGTGACATGAGTATTAATGGACAAACTGTGAAATATTTTAAGGCTGATGGATTTAAGTTCGACTTTTGGCAGAAACATTATACAAAAGAGAAATTTGTTATTTATTTTAAAGCATAGAATCTAATCCGAGTTTTAAGGAGCATCCATTAGAATACGAAGCTCCCTGGTAAAGTACCATTCCTAATTAATTAGCTTTTCATGTCTTTTTTTTCTATTTTTTTTTATTAAAAAAAAGTTTAAAAGAAACTGTAGAGGCATCTCAAGTCTATTATCCATTTATCATTTGTTTATGATTTACGACGAGAAACAAATAGACAAGGAGAAATGCCACTTTCAGCGCAGACATCTGCAAATTATGCGCCCATTTTTCAAACACTCTCTTGAGAGAGTGAAAAAAAAATGGCTGTGTTTTTACCTTCGTCTAGTGATTGAGTACTTTGCTCTATTTCTTGAAGGAAAAAAAGTAAAATGAATACAGTATTCAATGTTCGCTACTACTGAAAAAACACCTTAAGTAAGTAAGACAGCGTCAAGGTATTACTTGAATTTTTATCCTCTAATTCCACTTATTGTTTAAGTAAAATTCTAGTTTCCTGTTTGTTTGTTGTCGTGTCTCATATGTGTGGAAAAGAGGGGTGCATTGCCAAACAAGGAGAGTGGACTTTTAATAAGACATATACGCACGGTATATTTCTTTTATTTACGCATAGTACAACGGTAAACACAAAAAAAAATATTTACAAGACAGAGGAAAGAAAAATTCGGGAAACTGATGGGATTCGAACCCACAGCCTCCGGCGTTCCAAGCAAGTGCTTTAACCGCTCGGGATTATCCGGGATGAAATTCAAGTAAAAAATATTTTAGGGTTTTGAAAACGAAAATTATTTCGAAGCGTTAAATTAAAATTATACATATATTTCAAAAGCATATATTTTCATATACATATATTAAAAATTTCACAAGGAATTAAGATACATTTCTTTCCCGTGTGTCCATATTGATTTTCTAACAATAGCTCTCTTTTTCTATATATAGGGTTAAGAGGAATAACGCGGTCAAACACCAAATAAAAGACTATTACTTAAAAATAAATGAAGGACATGAGTGCAACATTTTTAATTTTAGATTTTAGCAAATAGAAATTAGGATTCGAGCTTGAAATTTTAATACTGGAAATATTTTATTTAGTAAAAAAGTCGATTTGTAATTTTATGACACATTTTTAAATCTGAGGATCCCTTGAAGCTTTGCAGTGAAATTTAGATTCATAGATCTTTTACTGTGTTGAAAAATCCCCATCTGTTTCAGCATCACTTTCAAAAAACAGCTAAGCTGGATAATGTTCTTAACTTGCAAGACCTCCAGTTTCGCAGCAGTTAGTCCTACAGGCTAGATATTTCAAGTTTTTCCAGGTTGGGGGGGGGGGGTTGCCAAAGGGTACAAACACTGCAATTTCATTGGAAAAGAACAAAAAATCAAGCCTTGCGTATATGCAAATGCATTGGTTTCTCAAATCCAGGGCAATTGGCGGCCACCCAAACCCTCTTAAATGGCGGGCCCGTAGTGATAAGATACAGTTTTAAATAACAAAAATAGCCAACAACTGTTATATAGTTAGTATGTTAAAATATTGGAACTGAAAAAAATACGAAATCTGCCTTTCTATATCGCTCCTAAATCCTCATAATTATAGTTAGGCAGATAATCTCCATTGAAAAAAAATATCAAGGCAAAACATTAACATTATGTCATGTGTAATATTTTATTACACATTCCATTTGTTAAAATTTGGTTTTTGTTTCTTTTACTTTGTTTCCTCCCCGCTCTGCAATTAAATTCTTCTACTTGTTACTATGCGCTTTCTGGGGGGATATTTTGACCATTGGTATGTTGCGGTTTGGAAGAACTACTGCTCTCACGCTTGTTTAATCATTTATCGCTTTTGGCAACTTTTTCCCTCTTCTCCTCTACTCTGTCTTGGCGATGCGCCGTTTTGAGAAACCTGCTTTGGCTCGGCTCTTGGCGAATTCCTTAGTTTCTTGTAACCTGGTGTTAAGCGGGGTTTTTTATCTCTCGCTAGCTCTCTCGTCTCTCGGCGGTTTTGCACTGATTTAGATTTTAAGATGTAGTTTAGAATTTTTTGGGCGGTATGCCTTTTTATGGCATATCTGCCTTTAGGTAAATTATTGGAACGTACCGTGAGTTTACTCTTTCCCTTTCCATTTCTTTTTATATAATTTTGTTTCCCTTGTTTTTTTAAACCTAAATTTCCCTTGGCAGACTTTTAATGTTTGATTTAGGCGTGCGATGTTTTATTACTTGTGGCTATCTCTGGTCTAAATTATTAAGCTCGGTTTTACTTGATTTTTTATGAAATTAACTCTGATAAATCATTTGTATAATGCCTTGTGATGAATAAATTAGTTTCTTCAGTTTAAAATTTCTGTTTATTTTCCCATGTGCTCTATCTCGTTAGGGTTAATCTTCCTTTTGTTACGGTTAGGGTTATCGACACCTTGCCTATTTAGTTTAGGGTTTCGAACTCTGGGAGTTCAAACGTAACTATTGCGTTTCATTCAATTTTTTTACTTACGATTTTCTTATTTGTGTACGGCCAATCATATCATTATTTTTTACATTATAACTAACCACTATACCACATTTGGTGCTCGTGCCTTTCCTTTACTATTTGGGCTGTGTCGATTTTTTTTCTTTTTGTCTGCCATGTGTTTTCTTAATCTTTTTGCTATTCATTTTTTTGGGTGCTCACGGTACCGTGTCCTATTACATTTATAAAAAAAAAAAAAAAAAAAAAAAAAAAAAAAAAAAAAAACTGAAGAAATCTATTAAGTTTCCTGAGTATTGATGGTGATATCATCCGAGTTGGTGTTGATGTATTTCATCGAAGTCTTGCGTCACTGGTGTGTGTCTGCATTCCTGATGTGTTCTGCTGCTTCAAAATTTCTTCTGTTGTGCCATCGATTCGTACCTAACTGGACTGTATCTGCTTCTTTCCCTACCTGATTGTTGCTGCTTCCCGAAAAACTCTTCATCCAAGTGTGTTGTGCTTCAAGGCCATGGTTCGCTGGTTGGCGCCCAAAGTCTATAGTTCTGCTTCCCTTGGTGCTTGTGTTTCCTGACGGTGAGCATCATGTTACTGCTTCAGCATCATCGATCTTGTGCCTCCCGTCACATTCCTGTTCTTCGCTGTTTTCGCCTGTGAATCAACGACAATATTCATCCATCCGCAGCTGATACGTTTTACCCTGCCTTCACCGTCGCCTTTGGTTTTGACGTCATCGACCCCCTCTGGAGGAGATGATTGTGCTCCTTCACCGTGTGATTTCGTATTGTGCCATCCTTTCCTCCGGTTCCCCCTGATGATATTTGCGTGTTCGGTACAATGCGGTTTACTTTTGCATCGAAAACGATGCTTCTCATCGTTCGCGCCGTGTGTTACTCGTGCTCGTCGAATGCTTGTATTTATGTAAATGGTTTATAAAAACTTTTGGTGCTTCGTGGTGTGAATCATACGGACAACTGTGATGCGACCTGATCAATCGGCTACACAGTATGATCATCATTAATCGCGCTTTTATTGATGAACCTTTTTGCATCATTCCGTCAGTGTGTCAGCACGTTTAACATAAACTCCAACACCACATGTGTCATCGGACATCATTTGTCATCGGAATCAAATTCCTGCCTTTTCAACTGTTTTTTCTTCTGAACTAAAACAATTTTTTTTAAATCTGTTTACCTGAACTTTTTTAACGACCGAAACATTTTGTAGTTTTACTGAATAGCTGGTATTTACATAGTTGGTGATTGGTTTTGATTGGTTGCAGCATTTTTCTCCACATTTTTCTTTTTTAAATAATGTGTTATGAGACTTTAATTCGTTTCTTTGCTCTGACATCAAATCTCCCTTTGAAAATTTTGTTGATATTTTAATTTAACTACAACTATTCAAAAAAAAAAAAAAGAAAAGAAAAATATCTACATTGAAGTCAGATTTAATTTTGTTTTTGTCCCCTCTTATCATTGCCTGAAACTTTATTATTCAAATTGTATGATTTATGTGTGTTTTTAGTCAGTGTGTGCTTTCTCACAATAAGCAGCATTTGACGGGTTTCCTTCACAAGATGTTGGGAATTAATTTATCCAGTATAAACAAAAATACTGAAGGAGGTGTACTGCACTTCAATTTTTTTAAATATTTTTAGTTCACTGAAACTGAAGATAAAAATAATTTTAATTATTTTACATTTATATGTTAATTGTTCTGTGCTTTGATTATAGTTGGGTGAAAAAAAAAAATTTTTAATTTGACAACTGCTGTTGGTTTTGTTTTCAAAAAAAAAAAAAAAAAAAAAAAGTCTCCATTCTATTGATATTATATGAGTTCCTAAAACTTTTTCACCGGTCATTTTCAATTTAGACTTGCATTAATTTTGGTGGTAGCTGTAGTATGCCATTTGGTACTATAGTTCATTTTTGCACTTAGTAATGTTTTCCTTTGAGTAATAAATAAAATAAATTTGTTTTTCATGTTGGTACAAATTATAAAAATTGTGAACACATTTTGAAATATCATTTTGGGTGACGTTGCACATATCAGGGATATTTGACTCAATTTGGTGTTTTTAGTATCTTTATGAAACTTATTTCTATGCTTTTTATAACAAGTTAAACAGACTACTTGAATACACATACTTGAATTTTCACATGTTATCATTGATGTTCTGTGTTTTCAACATTAAATATTCTCTAATTACAAAAAAAAAAAAATCATAAAGGTCAGGTTATTCATGCTGTTTAATGATTCCATACTATGTACCTTTCATTTTTAAATTTACTCATGATATTTGTTAGGGTTTAATTATGGATATCTTGCTCGAGTGGGCACGTACTTGATGCCTGTGTTTACATCTCAAAAGAGTTTAGTTCAATCGTCAGTTAGTTTTGGTAAATGAATTTCTCTGTTTTTTTTTTTTAATGAAATCAATTTTGAAGAAAAACATATATTCAATATGATATCGGGCTTTGTGCGGCTGTTGCATGAAGCCATATGCCTTTAGGGTTCAATATTGAAGATTTGATTAATCATGTTGTCTAATTAACTTTTGGGTATTATTTTGTTTGCCGGTCAGTGTGTTTGGTATGACTTAATCAGTTCATGCAGGCATGAACTTTAGTACTAGACAGTTTGAGTCATGTTGGACATTCCTTGCATGTCAACAAAATTTTACCATTCACTTAAAAATTTTGTTTTTATTGGATCATTGCATATGTATGTTATAATCTGTCTGCCTTGTTTTCTATCTTTCATGTTTGCCTTGCTCTCTTTTTCTCCTTTTTTTTTTTTCATTTTTCTTTGGCCTTTTCAAAAAAAAAAAAAAAATTCTAATGAAAGGGGAGTAATGTCATGTGTAATATTTTATTACACACTCCATTGGTTAAAATTTGGATTTTGTTCCTTTTACTTTGGTTTTCTTCCCCGCTCTGCGTTTAAATTCTGCTCTTGTTACCATGCACTTCCCTTGGCCATTGGCATCTTGCGGTTTGGAGGAAATGCTTGTTTGATCATTTATCGCTTTTGGCGACTTTTTCCCCTCTTCTCCTCTACTCTGTCTTGGCGATGCGCCGTTTTGAGAAACCTGCTTTGGCTCGGCTCTTGGCGAATTCCTTAGTTTCTTGTAACCTGGTGTTGAGCGGGATTTTTTATCTCTCTAGCTCTCTCGTCTCTCGGCGTTTTGCACTGATTTAGATTTTAAGATGTAGTTTAGAATTTTTGGGCGGTATGCCTTTTTGTGGCATATCTGCCCTTTATGTAGATTATTGGAACGTACCGTGAGTTTACTCTTTCCCTTTCCATTTCTTTTTATATAATTTTGTTTCCCTTGTTTTTTTTAAACCTAAATTTCCCTTGGCAGACTTTTAATGTTTGATTTAGGCGTGTGATGTTTTATTACTTGTGCCTATCTCTGGTCTAAATTATTAAGCTCGGTTTTACCTGATTTTTATGAAATTAACTCAGATAAATAATTTGTATAATGCCTTGTGATGAATAAATATGTTTCTTCAGTTTTAAAATTTCTGTTTATTTTCCCATGTGCTCTATCTCGTTAGGGTTAATCTTCCTTTTGTTACGGTTAGGGTTATCGACACCTTGCCTATTTAGTTTAGGGTTTCGAACTCTGGGAGTTCAAACGTAACTATTGCGTTTCATTCAATTTTTTTACTTACGATTTTCTTATTTGTGTACGGCCAATCATATCATTATTTTTTACATTATAACTAACCACTATACCACACATTAGTTGACCAATGTTAACCGAGATATAAAACGCAGCGTTTCGTGACTTATCCCACTTTACACTAGGAGTTATTCAACTCTTTTTCTGGGAGGGGGGAAGGGTAGATAAAACAGCTAAAATGGCCAAAAATAAGGTGTTGATATAATGCTTTTTTCTACAAATTCTTCGAACTTTTGTAGTGCGTTTTTACCTATCATAACATAATAATTGCCTTCCTTTTTCACTAGCAATGGAAATGATAAAACTCTCTTAGAGAATGGTATGTTTCTTTTTTTTATGCGCATGGTCCCCTAACATTTTGAGCTCTTTGTTTTGGGGAGTTTTTTCTCCAACGTCATTGTTTCTTTAAATGCAATGTAAATGAAACCATATAAAAAGGTAGACTTCTGATTTTTTCACTTTCCAACCCTACTTTCCAATTTTTATTTTTTCGGTATTATTTAATTTTTTATTCATTTTTGACCTTTTTTTGGATTTTGCTACATTTTTACGATTGCTTTAAGCCACTCTTAACTTTTTTTTTCGTCATTCTTTTACTTTAACGGGAAAGTATGCTAAAAAGGAGGTATATTTAAAAATATTAAGAAACATTAGCACAAAGCATTGTTGATAAGATAAAACTGCGTGCTGAAAACACGTTCTGTGTGTTTAGTGGACTTATTTATTTTCTGTGTTTAAAAACAAATCTTAAATGCTTTTTTTATCTCTACAGATTTCGAAGAAGTCTATTTTCAATGCATGGAGACACTTTTCTCGAGTGCAAATCCTAGTTTTTGGGCTCTTCTTCTTTTTTTTTTCTTACGCAAACATTGAAGTTTTTTTTTCTTCTTCTTTTCTCATCTTCAAGTTTCGTTGGTGTTCATTGTCGGCCAAAGCAGCTGTCAGTATATATGAAATAACATAACATTAGAAAGATGAAGTTTTGTGACAGTGCTAGTTTCAGGAAAAAAAAATAATGTAAGGTTTGAAAATGCTCGTTTATGATATTCTGATTGTTTTACTGTTTTCTATCTGAATATTGGCTAGAAAAATTAAAATCCAAAGCAAAATGTTGCTTTGTAATATGTGTATTTATTAAAAATATGATAACACCTTTCAATTTCCAAAAATACCAGTGCGAACTACGTACATGAATTTTGGAGTTACATAAAGCTACTTTTTCGGTGAAAATAAGGGCTTGTTGCTGAAAATACATTTGTTAAAAATATTGACTATAAATTAAAAAGAAAAAATAGCGTGAATAATAAAAATTGATGTATAATAAAAGAGTTAATGAGAAAATGAAAAACCTGAGATAAATACTTTAGTGGAAACGCTTACAGTTTGAATAATTTAAGTTTTCCTTAAAGTGCGCGATAAAACAAAAGTTAAACAGAAATATTTATTCAAAAGAGGTAGAAGAAAACTAGGTAGGAGTCTTGATAGCGGAAATGCAAAGATAATGCAGTTCAAGCAGAAAGATATTTTCAACCGCTGCAGTAGAAAAAAGCTTAACCCCCCCCCCTGTCTGATTGATGTCATACAGTTATTTAAAAATAAGCAATCAAAATGTTCAATATCAATTTTTGAGCATGTATTGTGCCACTTCAAAGAACTATTTATTTTGTAATTTTTTACGAAATTCTAATATTTTATGAATAATGCTCTGTACTGTCGTTTTACTTCGTTCTTTTTACACTTACTTCATTAAGTGGCACATACGATTAACTATTCTTCATCTATTTTATGAAAAATACTTTTACTCTATGAAAACTTAAAAAAAAAAATCTCAATAATGCTTCGGGCTTATTTTTGCCACGTATTTCCGAAGAGGAGAAACAGCTTACTAGTCAGTTAGAATAAATTAGCATAAACATTCAGAGTATGCAAATATTCTTGTAAGTTAACACATTTTTAAGCAGCTCTTGTAGGGTTTTGTCAATTCTTGCCGCTCTGATGAGTGCCCAAAATTATTTCACAACATACTTCTAGTAGTCATATTAGCCCTAGTTTTGATAGTTGTAAATTACCACGATTAGTTTTAGTACGTTTGAAACATAGGCTTTCTCTTACACAAATTACAAAGCTTGCCTGTCTCTGATAGATAAGTCGACATCTTGTCCAATACTTTGAAGGACAACGAATATGCATATGAGAAAAGATGCCAGAGCTTTTCGACATGTCCTAGAGAAAGGAATGATCCTACACGAAACAAAGACCTAGAAAAATGAACCGAACCGTCTGAAATATGTGATTTGATAAAATACATTGTATGAAGCTGTTGGCATCTTACACCAAACATGATTCGTATTTCGGGATCTTATCTCATGATTGAGATAAGATTCCGCAATCCAAACCTTTTGAAATGTTTAATTTTCGGAGGAAAAAAATGTTTCTCAAAACGAAACTTATCATTTTACCAATAAAAAAAACAATTTGCTGTTAAATTGATTAGTTAAAAATAAAACTACTGCGCTATTTTATGTAAATAAAGTGTAAACTACGGCGTCTTCCCCCAATCTAACCTATGTGTAATTTGCAGGGTGTAAATATAATTTTGTAATAAAGTAAACTATGATATAACTTTAATTATTGCAGCTTTAAAATATGAATATCTCTTACTCAGATAATACTTCTTTATAAACCCATTAGTTTTTGCTGCTTCTTTTAAAAGACATATTTTATTTCCTTCGTAAAATCTAAACGATAAGTCTGATTAAACTAACGAATAAGTTACGACATAACTGTAATCTTAAGATAATATATACTGCAAAAATCTTTGGGGAAAATATTCGTTAGAAATAAAATGAACAAAAAGTGTTTCTTGCTTTAAAGTTACGGAAAAGAAACATATGTACTCGATGTAAGCTTAAAATGAAAACAGAACCCGCAAAAAAGTTTGAAGATTATTTTCAAACGAAAATCTAACAAATTTAATATTTCTTCTTGATCTACTGCTGGATTTTTCAAAAGGAAAACGTGACTTGCGATACTTTTTAAGAGAATGGAATAAAACAAATTTGGGAGAAGATGAAATTTCAAGTTTTTCTCTTTAAGAAAAACAATATTCCATCAGGATTAATGAAAATGGCCAGACAAAGAAAAAAACCCTGTTTCTTTTTTGATTAATATTTTTTAAATTTCAAGCATAACTGTGAAAAATTAACTGTATAATACTGGCAGCCGAAGTGCCAATTTAAAACTGTAAAATGCACAGTGATGAACTTTAAAATTAGAAATTTTACAGTTTTTTACTGTAAAGAAAACACTTTTACACTTTATTGCCGTGAAATTTAGCTGTATTATACTGTAAAAACAACAGTATAATACTGGCAGTTGAGGTGCCAGTTTAAACTAAATTAGCAATTTTGCAGTTTATTACTGTAAAATTAGCAATTTTATAGTTTAATACTGTAAAAGTAGCAATTTTACAGTTAATTACTGTAAAATTAGCAGTTTTTACAGTTTATTACTATAAAATTAGCTGTATTATACTGTAAGAACAACATTCATTTTTTACAGTGTAGACTTACCAGTTTTAATTACGTTGGTGTACAAACCTCTATGTAACATATAATGATGTACATCATCATATATTATGAAATCGTGCTATACATTTTTGAAATCGTGGCAACAATTGCATTTAAATGTCACTTTTTCGATGTCATCTCACTCGCTTTTTATGGATATTTTTCTTCCTTTCCTTTACTGTTTTTTGGTTACTTTTTTTTTAATGAGAAACGTTTTGTTAAAAAGTTCTTTCCGATCATTTGATATTTATTTCTTGAATAACACTTTTTTTATTTGTTTGAGTTAGAGTTTTTTTAGTTTGAGTTATGTAGGAAGCTTTTTTTACTTCATTTTCCTAACTTAATTTAAATTTCGGTCATTAAGTTATTTAGGGCGTTAGGTAAGAAGTTCCGTAGCTTTCCTTTTCTTCTTTAAATATCATTAGCTATTTTTCAGAAAATAGGTATTTTATATTTACATAAGTGCTCAGAGCGTGTCAACTAGTAACAATTTTATTCCTTAACTTATTTTTCACTTTTCTAAAAATAATTATCATTTTTATTAATTATTTTTGCATGTGTCGGGCAAGTGTAATACAAATAAGCAGAAATGATTAACAGCTCAGTGTATTGTGGGTATATTTTAGCAACTTCAAAACACTTTTGTTAAAAAAATATAGTTCTATTTATATTTATCTTTTTAACTAAAGTTATTTCAGTTACTTTTTAACCTCTAATTTTATTATCAAACCATTAGATAAATCAGTGTGACCCCAGAAAATTTTCATCTAATGTACTAAAATTAAAATTACATAAACTTTAACTGGAAACGTTTATTGTGTGAACTGACAAATTGAAAAAAAAAAAAAAGATTAACACTATGTTAGTGGAAATATTACGCATGGAAATTTCATTTTGTTTGCAGAAATGTGAATCATTAATACTCAGATCATTTTCTGGGGATGTCGGGGACTTAAAACACGAGCTATCGCCAAGAAGCTACGTTTCATTTCAGTGTTTTATTTGAAATGAAATTGAATATTTATAAGGGGGTACAGACCTTTCTAACAGATTTCTTTAATTTTTGTGAAAAAGTTAATTCTTTGCAATCTTTGTTTCTGCACTTGTTTAATAATTAAAATTTTATTTTCAAACATTAAAAATTTTGAAAACTTTTTTGAAAATTTTAAAAATTTATGAAAATTTCAATTTTTAAAAAAACCCTAAAGCTTTTTTGGTTCTGCACTAATTTCAAAATTTCTTTCTGCGAAATGATCACAAGGATTACCTCAAAAAATATGTGCATTAATTTTCTTATATTTTGATTAGAAAATATTTTGTGATCTTTTATGTAAAAAATACTAAGAAAATTTTGTTTTGCGAGGTTTAATTAACTCTAAAATTTTTGTAATTTATAAAACGCTTATTCAATGCACAGTTTTGTTAAATATACTATCCTGAGTGCAAAAAATATTGCTTTAAAGTTACATAGATAATAGAAAAAAGTCTTTAGCATTTCCAGTAACATAGAACTACTAAAAACTGATCACTGAGAAAAAACACTTTAAAGTTTGGCTTATCCATTATAACACATAGCATGCATGCCCTAAAGTCACTCTTAACTTTTTAAATAGTTTAGCTAAAACAATGATATTTTTTTCTGAGTGTTTTAAATAACTTTTACTTTTGAAATAGCAATATATTTTTTTTTTGGTATTTTGGTCATTTTTGAAGTACTGTAACCCCTTAAAACTAGTAGGTACTTCTACATCAATTCTCTTACCTACATAGGATTACTTACTGAGTTAAATACTTAGTAATAATTTTGTGACGGAGGAGTTCAGTTACACATGTGGCCATGGTTAAAATTAATTGACTGCTAGAAAACACCATAAATCGAGAGGTTTTCCAATTTATTTTATGTATTACAGAAGCCTACCCGAGAAGGGTTAATTGGGGATGATGGCACAGTGCTTAACGTTTTTTTTAATATGCATGATTTTTACATTTTATCAAAAAAAAAGATAATGTGTGGTGCACTTATAGTTATATTCTTTCTATAATTGAACAATATTGTATTTAGGTGAATATTATTAAAAGAAAAAAGAGAAAAAAGAAAGAAAAAAATAAGTGTACGCATTTGGTAAGAATAAATGGTGAATGTATAAACGAGAGTCTATCGTCGTTTTCTCTGAAAATAAATGGGGAAAAACTATTGATCAAAACTAACGTTATGATATATACACCAGTACACCCATACTTCCCGTCACATTTTCTAAAATTTCACTAGCAGCCTCAATTAATAAACAAAAGTCGTAAATGTAAAAACTATACTGTAAAATGAACGTTGTTTTTACAGTATGATACAGCTTATTTTTTAGTAATAAACTGTAAAAATTCTGCTTTTACAGTACTAAACTGTAAAATTTCTGATTTTGCAGTAATAAACTGCGAAATTGCTAATTTTACAATTTATTACCGTGCATTTTACAGTTTTTAACTGGAACCTCTGCTGCCAGTATTACACTGTTGTTTTTACAGTATAATACAGCTAAATTTAAAGGCCATAAACTGCAAAATTTCTAACTTTACAGTAAGAAACTGTAAAATTGCTTGTTTTACATTTTATTACTGTGCATTTTACAGTTCTAAATTGGAACCTCGGCTACCAGTATTATACTGTAAAAACAACAGTCTATTCTTTGCAGTGTATATGTTTTCACATGTATGCTTTTTCGCGCCATTTACACCTCAAACTTCCCTGGTCTACAAAACTGAGATTAATACTAAAATTCACTTTTACTCATGCTTACAAAATGACAGATACATTATTGAAATTCTAAAAGTAAAACAATTCTAATTGTTGAGTTAGAAAGCTTTATGAACGTTGAATTGCATACAATATTTTACTGATTACAATTAATGATTTTGGTATTTGCAGTACCACATAGTGATATTTTTAAGAACTATTAACAGAGGAAGCATTGATAGACCAGATAAAATTGCTTCCAACATACTTTGATTTAAACAAAACGAAATACTTTTACTTCATTCAGATTTAATGCATTCATTATACTAAACTAAAGCTCTCATTTCCATAAAATCTTTGTAAAAGCATACCGAAGAGAAATTAAGAATACCGAGTCTTTCTCTCTTTTTTTCGTAGGTTAAAAAAACAAAATGTTTTCACTGTTACATTTTTGTATTATTCATGGAGCAGACGCTGTAAATAATACATTTTTTTTAAATGAAAAGTGCTACATTCTAAGAAATAAGACTTAATAAAACTGAGTTTTAAACTGTTACGAGAAAACTGGAAAATATTGTTTTCTTTTTCGAAAAAAAAAAAAAAAAAACCACACGTTTAAATATCTGAATTGTTTTCTTGCCTTCAATTGTTTCCACATTCAAACTATGTTTACTTTTCCTTGCAAGATGTTTTATGCATTCATTTGACTTCATTCGGGTATTTTATGAAATCGACATTACAATTCAGTTATATTTTGGAGAAATATTGAACATTCAATTGGTATCAAAACTTACTTATTCTACGGACAAACTAACGTCATATAGAAGTAATTTCAATTTTTGAATGACAAAAACCTATATAATACACTGCTCGACATTGAAAATGCAACACCAAGAAGGAGTGGTCAGAAATTCATGCAAATTTTACCGTAGACGCACGTCACTGAGTTATGCAAATGATATGAAATGCGCAGCTCTCCGACGCACGTGAAGTAAGATATAAGAGAATGAAGTTGAAAAGTGGGCTATGTTCATGTTGGTTTTTCTGCCAGACTAATTATCGGAGAAATTTGGTTTTCGTCTCGAAGGATACGTGTGATAGGAGGAAATGCCACGCCGTCCTCAACGAAGACACTTCCAGCATATAGACGACTTTACAAGGGGTATGGTGATCGGACTGAGAAGGGGAGGTTGGTCCATACGTCAAATTGCAGCTGATACCCACATGGATGCAATCACTGTGTATCGGCTGTGTCGGAGATGGTTGGAAAGAGGAAATGTAGCCACATTGAGGGGTGCAGGTGCAGCCAGAGTGACGTCAGGCCGCTTGGATCGACGGATTCACTGACAAGCTGTGGCGGACCCGCAAGTCACTTGTACGTCGATTCTGCAGCACGTGAAAGGTACCCTGGATGTTCCTGTGTCGACCAGAACCATTTCCCGTCGACTGTTTGCACGTGGCCTGCAATCACGGCGCCCGCTAAGAAGACTGCCATTGACCTCACAGCACAGACTCCAACGTTTGGAATGGTGCCGGACCAGAGCGACGAGGATGGCAGAATGGCAAACCGTAGTGTTCTCAGATGAATCCCGCATCTGTTTGTCCAGCGATAGTCATCGCATACGCGTGTGGCGTCGACGTGGAGAAAGATTGAATCCGGCAGTAACTGTGGAACGCCCCACAGCGCGACAACGTGGCATAATGGTTTGGGGCGCTATTGCATACAATTCCGTATCCCCTGTAGTTCGTATTCGGGGCACTATGACGGCCCAACGATATGTAGATAATGTACTGCGGCCGGTGGCAATCCCCTACCTTCAGGGTCTGCCAAATGCAATTTTTCAACAGGATAACGCCCGGCCTCACAGTGCTCGAATCAGCCAACATGCTCTACGAGGTGTACAGATGCTTTCCTGGCCACCATACTCTCCTGACTTGTCACCAATCGAACATGTGTGGAACGTGATTGGACGCCGTTTTCGGAACCTGCCACTGCCTCGTTCAGAGGACGAACTGTGGCAAATGGTTGAAAGGGAATGGAGTGCCATCCCTCAGGACACCATCCGCAGGCTTATTGACTCCATGCCTAGACGTGTTTCTTCGTGTATCGCTGTCCGCGGTGGTCCTACTTCTTACTGAGCCGACGCCGTCCTCGCTCTAAATTTTGCTTATTTATTTTGAAATAAATATCACTTATTGCTCCATGCTGTCTCTGTCTTCTTACCAAATTTCCTCAATTTCTGTCCACTCCTTCTTGGTGTTGCATTTTCAATGTCGAGCAGTGTATATCATTTAGGAATGAAGAATGTTATTATTTCAATGAATGTCACCCTAGTGATTTCTTTATAATGGCTCAAGGTCAATGTATAGTTGCTTAAACCGTTGAAGCACGGATACAGATAAATGGTAATGATGAGTGCAAAAATAAATAAATGAATAAATAAATGAACCTTGGATTGCAGTATCATTCTTAATCTAAAAGGTCTTATTTGAAATTCTGTTTGAACTATACGTGTATTTCTTAGCACTTCTTTTGCATTTCGTAAGTTTCTTGTCGGTGTTTTGAATATTTTGCAAACTTTACTAATGATTCATTGCGCAATCATTTGATCCTTTTTTGAGGGATTTAGAACTGGAAGGATGCAGAATACAATGCAAGCCACACATAAAATTAGAGATAAATTCAAATTTAGCAATACATAGCCATAAATAGTAAGTATTAATTAGTAAAGTAAGTATGTAGAGTACACCGACCAGTAGATGAACACCTTGTATTTTTTGTCAAAATAAGTTTTTGAAACATTTGTCTTAGATTAACTTGCAGTAGTTAGTAACTTTCTTATTCACAGTTGCAAAAAGAAAATCACTAAAAAATACGGTTTGTTCTCTAGTGTGTGTGTGTTCATTCACTGGGTCGGGATACTTGTTTTTGCATTTCAAAAAAATTGATGCAGAACCACGAAAATTTTCGCATTTTTAAAAATAATTGTACACATCATATGATGTGTTTTTACTATCATGTGACAAATGCTACAATTTTTAACGATGTCATTAAAGTTTAAAAGTGAGATTTTTGTTTGAGTAATTATACACTGTTCTTTCTACCCTAACTAAAATTTTAAACGCATCTAGTGTATTTCCCATTAACACTAGTAATGCAAAAAGCGCGTTTAGTCCAAATTCCGTTAACGTAACATAAATACAAAATCCGAAAGGCAAGCTATTTTTTAGCGCAATTCATGGTATTTACCCTGACAGATAAACCCATGCACACTTAACGTTTACTGTCATAGAAATAAATAAAATAGCATGGGTAATCCCAATTTTTCCTATTCATAATGTACAATTTTCATTGATTTTTTAGACACAACGCATTTAAGATACACAACACTATAATTCACTGGGCAAGAGCTTTCTTTTAACTGTATGTGTTAGCACTCAAACGGAATATAATGACATGAATTACGTAGAGAAATAAGCATTCTTTTTGTGTGTATAAATTACGTTCTCCTGCAGGATGTTTTTTCTCATGAACCCCGTTTTACGCTCACAATAAAGATCATTTTTATCATTAGTATTTTTTTGTTTTGGTTTTAAAGCACCGGGCACTTTTGTATTCAGAATGAGATTTCTTCTTTCAGACAAAAAAAATGTGTCATACGGACATGTATATTTTCTTTTAACATTCATTTATTTTAGGAAACGAAATCACATGTAAATAAGTTGATTGCGATTTTTAAGTACATTATGGTGGTAATAATGTGTTGCCGTAATGTATTTGCTTTAACTTTTTGAAATTTCTTGTCATACGGCTTGTGAGTTTTGAAATAATATTAATGAGTTGAGAAATTAGTTTAAACTTTTGTTTTGTAAAAATAATATGATAAGTGTGAATCGTTTTACTAATTTGATAGGCAACTTTTTTACCGGTCACCTTATCTAGTGGTCAGAGAATTCTGACTCAGATGGCTTGGTCCCGGGTTCGAGCCTCGACTCGTGCTTGGACGCACTTTCTCTCTCTTTTGTCCTTGTTTTTTCTGTTTCAATGTACGTTGTGTAATTCGTCCTTCTCTATTTACTGTTCTGCTTACAGGTGTGCTGAACTAAATCGGACATTCGCCGTAAAGTTGATAGTAAAAACGGAAGCCGTAACAATTCTTCCTTAAATATGAGTAGATGCATCTGCTTCGGCTCGGATGAGTGGTTTGAGTAACAACAATAACCTGTTTTTCTCTATGCAAAAAACTGACAGACAGATAAAAATCAAATCTGATGGAAAATCATGATTTCTGTAAATGTAAATCCAAGATTTCGGACAGCAGTACGTATATAGTCAAAGCATGTTTTAGCAAAATCCGTTACAGCGAAAATCTCGTTTAGACGAATATTTTAGCAACCCAAAATGCAATTGACGCAAGAAAAGTTTCAACATTCGTAGGATTCGTTTAGAGTCATTCCATCTTTATGAGTAGGACAATCAGAACCTATAATTTTACTAAGTTTTTTTTATAGATTTTGAAGGTTAATAAAACTTTTGTAAGCACATTTTTCTATTTTCAAGTTTGGCACAAAGAGACTCCAGCCAGATATAGATTTAAGAAAGAGTTTTTGTTGTCGCTGGTAGAACTAGTGTCCTAAACATAATACAAAAGGTTTCACATGGTACTTACAGGACCCTTTGACTACAATTTTGCCAAACAAAAATTACGCCTAAATTCACACAAAAATTAGTGTCAATTTGAAAAAAAATTATACTGTGCATATAAATTATATTTTAAAATGCTACTGCACGTTTTAAATAAAGCTAACTATATTTCTAAAAAATAAACGAAATTTAGAAAAGCCACTTAAGGCTACAGTGAACAAAAAAAAAAAAAAAAGCTTTTTTTTTCAATTATTGATCTATGTGTCTAAAACTTTGCGTGTTTGTATTATTGTATATTTACTACATCTAAAAGCATAAAAAACACAAATTGGTGCAAAAACAAGGAATATTTTTTTTCAAATTTGAAATTTAAAATTGTTTTTAACAAAGTTTCAAAATGCTCCATGCGTCATATTTTTTTTTTCAAACTTTGAATTTCCACTTAATTTCCTATCATTTGGAATGATTGCATAAAACAATGTTTTATGAGATAGTTTGTAAAAGATGGCTGAAAATGAAAATTTTCAGCTGAAAAATTCATATAAAATTTAATTATGACGCATGAAGCATTTTTAAATTTCGTTAAAAAATTTTTAACTTTTAAATTTGAAAAAAAAGTATTCCTTTTTTTGCACCAATTTGTACTTTTTATGCTTTTAGCTGTAGTAAATATATAATAATACAAGCACACAAAGTATCAGACAGATAGATCAAAAATTGAATGAAAAAATCATTTTTTGACCACTGTAGCCTTAAAAAACAATGCATATCCATATTAAATAGCACATCCATTCGTCACATGTACAATTGGAGTGAGCCTTGCAGGTAAATTGTTAAGACTTAGTACAAGATACTTTTTTATTTGACTCCCAGTTAGATTTGGCGTTCAGTTGTAAACATGAGTTGTTGCATTAAAAAGTGCATGCCGTTTCTAAATAAATGGAAAACATAAGCTTCTGCTAAGGCAGGTGTTCTTGAAAAAATATATTTAGAAATTAATCTACTAAAGTTCTGGTTATACCAGTTATGTTGCGTAGTCGAAAACGAAAGGTTCTAAGTGAGTGAACTATTCCGGACTCGGCACGTGTTCTCCCGGGTTAAAATTTAATTTCTTTGAGTGTGTCAAGCGAGAAGCAGGTCAAGTCAACCTCTTGTAATTTTCTGCATAAATTATGTAATAATTTTTTCTCCAATAGCATTGGTTTGACAAAAAAAATCAGTTTCGAAACCTAAGGTTTCAGTGTAGAGGAAACATCGTCAGAGGAAAGTAACTAAACAAATCTCGAGTGGTGAGAAACTACGCTTGCTTTTTTTGAACCATTGTTATTGGTCATGCATCTGCCAGCTTAAAATGTGTTTAGGTTATTTTATAAAGAAATCAGGAAATATGTTCTGAATGTCCACGCATTATGTTCTGAACAAGCTTATCTACCTAATTTTGAAACGAGGATTTAACATTTAAAAAATGCACAAAATCCATACATTTGAATATGTTTTAAGAGTAAAGTTACAATAATTAAAAGAATATTTAAAACAGGTTTTTTAAAGTATAAACAAATAAATAAATAAAACGTCTATAAATAGTTATGAAAAAGAAGAAATTTAAAAGAGAATAGAAAGTCTTTATAGTAAATGCATTTAATGATAAGCGAGATAGCTGGGTAACTAGGGAGTCTGGAATTTGCGCAGAGTACTATCACGGAAAACTGAGCAATTTAAGATAATAACGCCACCTTGAAACTTTATGGATGAAAGCGATAAAATTTGGAACGCTTTCGTCTAAATTGTTGCAAAAGAATACTAATTAAAAAGCTTTTAATCATTTTTGTTTTAGAGATTCCTGAGATAAGAGGCAGTTGATAATATCTGATTTATGTTATGCTATAGGACTAACGCATCAATCAATAAAGAGGATTGTAAATATTCTCATGAAATAAAGTTTTAAAGTAGGGATAGATTAAAATATAATTTTACCAATTCTTTACTGTAGGAACTTACGTAAAGAAGCTTTGATGATACGAGTAGGAAGTTTCAAGGCACCAATGTGCTTAGTTAAAGTCTAGTAATTATTTAATCGCTATTAACTTGAATAATTTATTTATGTGATCCTTTGGCAACGCATTTTAAAACAACAAATTAAATATGTGGAATGTTCATATAATTAAATTGGGCGGATCGTCTTCCTCAAAATATAGTATATATTTGTCGGTACTTGTACAGACCTAACCAGGGAACCATACGACTCTAGTACACTGTTAAAACTACAGGTTACACAAGGCACCTTTAGGGGTGCAACGGTGTAGCACCAGCGTCACCCCCTGAAAGGTGAAATTTAAATCCTCACGGCACCCTTGGAAGTGCCATTTGCTCCCCTGGATTGGCATTGGGCGCTTCAGGGGTACCAAAAGGTACCCAGAGGGTGCCACATGGAGCCATACGGCACCTTAGAGGGTGCCACAAGGAAGCAAGTGCAAATTCAGGCGGTACCCCTGGTGATCCAACATGTAGGGACACGCTTAAAGTTGAATTACGCAGCCTGCAGTTTTAACAGTGTAATAATGAAAAAAGTTCAAATGGGTACAGATAGTGAGTGTTATAGACACATAAAATCATGCGGTGTTATAGACACACAAAATCACGCGAAATTTCAAGAAAAGCACCAAATTTAAAGGCTTGGCTAGAAATTGATCGCGTGCTCGTTCTCGGGTGTGCGTGAGTATGTATTTTTGTGTCTGCACACACACACACACTCATGGGCTACACTATTCGAAGGAGCAGGGTCAGTGTACTTTCCAAGACGTGGGGCAACGGGAGACACCCTGTTGCTGAATTCTAGTCCTATCTGCAGAAGAGGCTACAAGACTTATTAGATTCAAAAGGAAAACAGATAGCAATTTGTCATTGCTCAAAAAATGGTAACATTGAATCCAATTGTAGCTCGGATAACGATCATTACAATAGAAGGCGTGACATTAAATTTCACTCATATTACATCGAAGATTATGACTGTTTGCATCATTGACTTCTTACAAACAAAAGAGTTGCAAAACTTGCTATCAAGTTTATCTCTGACGTCAGCGAACAATGATAAATACTTTTAAAATGTCATATTGCAGGTTGATGTGTCTTTGCGACGATGATCGATCTAATATTAAAAGAAAAGTCTTAAATTAAATTGAAAAATATTACAAATGCTAATACATTGTCATTAGCAGAGAATAAAAGTATTTTTTTTAAGTAGCTAAATACTGTTAATAAAACAACGCATTCAAACTTTCTCAACTGTCCTTGTTTTTTAAATTGACTTAATCGAGTTTAAATGATTATTTTTGAAAACTACGGAGCCATTACCGACAGTAATTTCTGATAGAGAGAGAGAGTAACACATTTACAATTTCAATATTGAATGCATACAATATCTATATGTTTAACATTTTAAAATGAATAATGATTCTTATCAGAGTTTCGAAAGCAAATGCTGCGATGACAGCTTTTATAATACATAAAATTATTTTTTCTTTCTTAAATGTTCTGACCCTCTTTTTAAACGTTCACGACTTCTACCACAGACATATTTATTTTCGTAGTAAAAAATGGCGAGAAAGTTTTTTCTTCAGCCTAGTGCATAAAAAATTATGTTTTTTTAATCTTTAAAGAGATGATTTGAAAAATGGGTGCATAATTTGCAGATGTCATCACTGGAAAAGATATTACTCCCTGTCAGTTTATTTTTTGAGTTTATATCACATATAAAAAAAAAAGATAAATGGATGCTGCATAAATTTAACCGCAAGTAAAAATATTGTGAAAAATAAACAAAACCGATTGCGTTATTTCTTTCTAAACAAGTAAAGATGAATGATCTGGGGGAAAATGAAATAATGCATTTAGACACAAATTTAAAATAATACAATATGTAACATTATTATTGTATGCTATGAAAAATCGTTACAATGAATACGAATACAAAAAATATTTGTTCCAGTCAAATAAAATTTAAGTTTTGAGTGTTTTTATGTTACGTTTCTTAAATCCCTCAATAACAAAAATTTCATTACAACTAAGAAATTTGTAGTTTCTTGAAGATCGCTGTAGCGGTCTTATTTATTTATTTATTATTTTTTTCATTTTGTATGGTTAATATTTTTCATTTTTTATGATAATTATATATTTTACAGTTAAAAAAATAAAATAAAAAAATTATAATAAACGAAGAAATTTAAACATGCAGCTTACAGGTGAAAATGGACGCATCTATTAGATTTCAGGGATGATAGTTTTGAAGATGAGTTTCAGACTTTAAATTATGCGCAGTCACATTGAAATGAACAGAGCACGTAGGGGAGAGTGGTAATGAATGGGCCATGGTGATGAATGGGCCACTAACAAAATATGAAAAAGTATTTGCATGAATTTTTTTTTGATGCCATCAATAGATGTAGCTATTTGTTCTACTAAACTCATCCAATTTGCATTCGTTTGCGCTGAGCCATTTTCAAACTAGAGTGGCATGGTCAAGAATCTGACTGAAAAGTAAGTTTTTCCCTTTTTGGTAAAACATTTCCTAGCTAAACTGTACCAAGTATTTCACTGGATACATATGCATAAGCTAGTCTTTCCATATCTATAAACTAATCTTAAGATGTATTTTGATGTTGTCTAAACTCAATGTGCTCAAAAAACCCAAATGTATTCCAAAAGTATAGGTGGGGCTGAATGGGCCACTATGTCATGGTAATGAATGGGCCACCTAAATATTGTTTTTCTTCCCTTTTTTTTGATTTTCGCATTAATATGAAACACAACTGACTGTCATAGATAGATTAAGATTACTGTCGTCAAAATAGGTTTGTAGTAACTTCTAAATATAATTTGCAGATCTATATTATATTCCTATAGTACAATAGACCTCTGGTCGCAGTGCGTGGCTTAAAAAAGCCCCCCTCTCTCCTGCATATTATATTCCTCACAGTACAATTTCATTTTCTTTCTTGGTAACTTAAGTTAGATATTTCTTATTCCCGATGTCTAGTAAATTAAAAAAAAAAAATGAATTTTAACAAGTTTGAAAATGAAGATGAAGTTTTTGAAAGTGATTTTTAATATTATTTTTGAAATATATAAATTTTGTTAAATCATAGTGTGTATTATCTGTTATTTGTTTATATACAGGGTGTCCTCTCCAATCGTGGACCAATAGCTAATTTCTAAACCATTAGAGATAAGCATAGAGTTTATTTAGGAAAAAATCTCCAAATTACGAAAGGAATTTTGGGTCTATTCAATGTTTTTCAAAAAATCAAATTTTGAAAGAGTTACGAAATTTAAATTTTTATACAGTCCCCCAGTCCTATCAATCATATTTAGTAAAACATTCTTGACTCTGTAACGTTTAAAACTAAAAAAAAATCACTCTTCTACCACAAAAATTGACCGAGTTATGACGTTTTGAAAAATCAAGATTTTGAAGGATTTCGCATACGGTCCCTTAAGTGATCTCTCGATGACGTCATGAAATAATGCAAAATCTTGATTTTTCAAAACGTCATAACTCGGTCAATTTTTGTGGTAGAGGAGTGATTTTTTTTTAGTTTTAAACATTACAGTGTCAAGAATGTTTTACTAAATATGATTGATAGGATTGGGGGGCTGTATAAAAATTTAAATTTCGTATCTCTTTCAAAATTTGATTTTTTGAAAAACATTGAATAGATCCAAAATTCCTTTCATAATTTGGAGATTTTTTCCTAAATAAACTATATGCGTATCTCTAACGGTTTAGAAATTAGCTATTGGTCCACGATTGGAGTGGACACCCTGTATATTTGATGTTATTTATTTCTTACAATCTCATTATTTAGTCATTTTTCTGCTACAATTGGTATGCTTCAGTTTTATTTTAATTGCATCAGTTTTGATGTTTATATAATTTTAAATCAGTACGATTTTGTATCATCATGTCAAGTGCAACATTTATTTTGTCATATTCAGCAAATAAAAGATTAAATCCACATGTTTTCATTGAATTCATTTAGTGGCCCATTCATTACCTTTGATGGCCCATTCAACCCCATAGGTGGGGTAATGGGCCAAATTTCAAAATTTTTATTTTCTAATATAATTCATTATAGACAGGTGCTAATCCAACTTTTATGACTTTTTTAGATAGCCAGATAAGTAAAGTAACTAAAACACCAATTTAGATGTAAAACAAAGTGTTAGAAAAAATTACAAAAATTCAAAACCAAAAAGTGGCCCATTCATTACCACTCTCCCCTACATCCAATTTTTTACGTTTGCTTCACAAACCACACTGTAAAAATATATACTGTAAAAACAACAATTTATTTTTTAAAGTGCAGTTTTAACTAGACGGGTGTTAATTCCATACCAGCGGCAGGTAGACAGAATTTGGGTCAACTTTGGTGTGTTAAATTTTCCTAAATGTTTTTCAGTAATTCAGAAACTCATTCTATAATTTTCAAAAACTTTTCCTTAGGTGCAAAAAAAAAACTTTTTCTGTCTGTTTTGATAACGTTTCCAAAATTTTGAAAACCAATTTCTGTATTATTTGGAAACTTTTCACTGAATTTAAGAAATTTCGCATAGCCGTTTGTTTTTTAAATTTACATGCACCGTTAGTTTCCCTATATATGTAGAAACGTTACAGAATTTGTTTTTAGCAGTAAAACTTCACCGATCCATTTTATTTCGGTCTGATTAGGTAAATATTGGTGAAAAATATTAGCGATTGTGTGGGTCGTTTACAACTGAAAGTACTAAACTTTCTGTAAAAAATATTATCTAGAAAAAATAGACTCAAACTTTATAAATACAAATTTAAAGATTTAAATGTACATAACGAAAAGATTTGGATGAAGTTGGATATACTAGAGGAAATATACGAAGCAGATGAAATGAAAATCAATTTATTTTATCGGATCACTGTTCAGCGGACAATGTCGGATATGGGGCTACACCGCAAACGTCCAACTCGTGTACCGTTGCTGACCAAGCGTCATCGCCAACTACGCCTGCGCTGGGCCCGGGAACATCGCGACTTGTCTATGTATTAGTGGGAGAGAGTTGCATGGTCAGATTAATCACGGTTTATTTACCATTCATCACGCCGATGGCCGTATCAGAATACGCCGTCTTTCACGTCAGCAGTTGCTCCCTAAATGTACAGTAGAACATACACAGCCTGGTGGTGGCTGTATTATGCTTTGGCGGACGTTCTCTTGGGCGTCTCTGAGACACGTGGTTGTGGTAGAGCAGACCATGAATACTAAAGGCATCTGAATATAATTGCGAACCAGTTGCACCATTACATGGCCTTTGCTTTTCCAACTGGACTTTCCAACAGGGCAACGCCCCATGTCACAAGGTTCAAATTGTGTTGGAGTGGTTCGAGGAACATGCTGTTGAATTCCAGTTAATGTTCTGGCCCCCTAACTCGCCGGATCTGAATCCGATGGAATACATTTTGGATGTCATGGGACGGCAGCTCAGATCTCAAAGGCCACCAATTCGCAATATCTCGGATTTGCGTGACCGTTGATTAAACATCTGGTACAATCTGTCTTTGGCCATCTACCAAAGACTTGTACCATCCATGCCAAGGCGGGTTTCAGCTGTGTTGCGGGCTAAAGGTGGGCCAACTCGTTATTAAGAGGTGGTCATAATCTTTTGACTCTTGAGTGTATTTCTTCTGTGTGATTATAGCACAGATCTCTATACTATATGTTAGACAAAAAGTCCAATTTAAGCAGTGGTCCAATATAAGCGGTCTTCCATTAAAAATATTGCTTGAATTGCATTAATACTGCTTGAATTTAATTCAGCGCTATTTAGATTTATTATTGAATTTACACATAACAGTAAGCTGAATGTCATAGAATTATTTGTTACAAAAAGCAAATGAAGATAACCAGATTGAGATAACCAAACATATTTATTACTGTCATATCCTGATTTACTACACTTTTTAAGATTATCAGATACATTAGCGTTTTTATCCAACAGCGCGATACAACATTCAGCTTAATCATTAAAACGTATTGATTTGGTTTTTTTCTATTAAATTTTGAATTTTTCGATAGGACAGTTA